>JAJEJO010000312.1:34110-57923 GCA_020662805.1 Glaucomys volans | reverse complement strand
GTCAGTTTTTTGAATTGTTTCTTTTGACTCAATTTTATTGATTTCCACTCTGATTTTAATTATTTCCTGTCTTCTACTACTTTTGGTGATGACATGTTCCTCTATTTCTAGGGCTTTGAGCTATAATGTGAGGTCATTTATTTGTTTGCTTTTCATTCTTTTATTGAACGTGCTCCATGCAATGAATTTTCCTCTTAGCACTGCTTTCATAGTATCCCAGAGATTTTGGTATGTTGTATTGTTGTTCTCATTGACCTCTAAGAATATTTTTATTTCCCCCCTAATGTCTTCTGTTATTCGTGCATCAGTCAATAGCATATTATTTAATCTCCAGGTCTTGGAGTAGTTTCTGTTTTTAATTTTATCATTGATTTCCTATTTCATTCCATTTATGATCTGATAGAATACAAGGTAATATCTATCTTTTTGAATTTCTAAGAGTAGCTTTGTGGCATAACATATGGTCTGTTTTTGAGAAGGATCCATGAGCCACTGAGAAAAAAGTGTATTCGCTTATTGATTGATAGAATATTCTATATATGTCTGTTAAGTCTAATTTAGAGATTGTGTTATTGAGTTCTATGGTTTCTTTGTTCAATTATTGCTTGGAAGATCTGTCCAACGATGAGAGAGGTGTGTTAAAATCACCCAGTATTTTTGTGTTTTGGTCTATTTGGTTCCTGAAATTAAGAAGGATCTGATTGACATACATGGATGCACCATTGTTTGGGGCATAAATATTTATGATTGTTATATCTTGTTGATTGATCCTTCCCTTAACCAGTATTAAATGTCCTTCTTTATCCCCTCTGACTAACTTTGGCTTGAAGTTTGCTTTATCTGAAATGAGGATAGAAACCCCTGCTTTTTTACTGAGTCCATGTGCATGCTATGTTTTTTCCCAACCTTTCACCTTTAGTCTGTGGGCATGTTTTTCTATGAGATGAGTCTCTTGAAGGCAGCATATTGTTGTGTCTTTCTTTTTAATCCAATATGCCAGTCTATATCTTTTGGTTGATGAGTTTAGGCCATTAGCATTCAGGGTTATTGAGATATGACTTGTATTTCCAGTCATTTTGATTTATTTTTGACTTTTAACCCAACTAGATTTCTCCTTCGATCGGCTTTTCTTTTAGGGCAATTTCTCCCTTTGTTGACTTACATTGTTGTTCTTCATTTCTTCCTCTTGGAATACTTTGCTAATATTTTCTGTAGTTCTGGCTTTCTCTTTGTGAATTCTTTTAGCTTGTGTTTATTATGGAAGGATTTCATTTCGTCTTCAAATATGAAGGTAAGTTTTTCTGGGTATAAGATTCTTGGTTGGCATCCATTTTCTTTCAGTGCTTGAAATATGTTATTCCAGGTCCTTCTTACTTTTAGGGTCTGGGCTGAGAAGTCTACTGATATTCATATTGGTTTCCTCCTATATGTAATCCGATGTTTTTCTCTTGCAGTCTTTAAAATTCTATCTTTTTTTTATCTGTTAGGTATTTTCATTATAATGTGCCTGGGTTTGGATCTGTTGTGATTTTGTGCATTTGGTGTCCTATAAACCTCTTGAATTTGATTTTCCAATTCATTCATCAGATTTGGGAAATTTTCTGATATTATTTCATTGAACAGATTATTCATTCCTTTGGTTTGTATCTCTGTGCCTTCCTCAGTCCCAATACCTCTTAAATTTGGTCTTTTCATGCTGTCCCATAATTCTTGGAGGTTCTGTTCATGATTCCTTATCATCTTCTCTGTTTGGTTGAGTTTGTTTTCAAGATTAAATATTTTGTCTTCATTGTCTGTGGTTCTGTCTTCCAATTGATCAAGCCTGGTTGTTAAGCTTTCTATTGAGTTTTTAATTTGGTTTTATTATGTCCTTCATTTCAAGGATTTCTGTTTGGTTTTTGTTCAGAATCTCTATCTCTTTATTGAAATGATCTTTTGCTTCCTGCAGTTGCTCTTTTAGCATTGCCTGCATTTGCTCTCTTGATTCTTCATTCACTTCTCGGATCATTTTAATTATGTACTACATTCTAAACTCCCTTTCTGACAATGCTTCTGCCATGATGTCATTGAGATCTTTTGGTATAGTATCTGGGTTTATTTGGGACATTTTCTTCCCATGTTTTCTCAAGTTGATAGTGTATCTTCCCCTCTGGGATTGCAAATCTTAGGTATTGCAGTATCCCCTTAAAGACTTATAGCGTTCCTGCCAATTTCCAATACCTCCCCTTGAAGTGAGAGATCAATATTAGCAGCACATCTTATAAAAAATATGCGTCCTTAATCTACATAGTCCCTAATGAGATATTAACAATATTGTCCTAATAAACAGAGATGAGTTCAAATTATTATCTATAGCATAACCAATAAGTTTGCAACAAGGACTGCAATCTAATGTTGGACAGAGAGGATGAAGAGGGGTATAGGACTTAACATTAATGAGATAAGTGAGACTATAGATATACTATGTCGTAGGAATAGTGCAGGTGGAATTAAAAGAAATAGGTTGTTAGCATTAGAAAATAGGAGATTCTCCTAGGAAATGGATGTATATGAGAAAGATAGAATGATAAGAATATTAGTAAAAGAGAAAGGTAGGAATATAGTGGGTATTTTAGGAATAATCATGATAATACAACTAATTTAAAACGTTCTGCAATAAAATTATACTGTACAGTTCAAACCTCTTAGTTTCCAATGGCCTGATGCCTGAGAGGTGCTAGTTCAAGCGGTGACCCAAGAAGGATGCTCTCTCACTACCTCCTGGTTGATAATAATCAATGCTTCTGGACAGAGGCGACCTGGTGCTGATAGATGGTCAGTCACAGCACAGGGACTAGCCTCTTGACTAGGGTGTGGGCCTGGGCACTAGACGGAGGTGGGGTGAGGGAAGGGCATGCAGACCTCTAGCTCAGTGCTAGAGACACTGGGTTTGATGGCCCAGGCAGGCCTGAATTCCCCACTGGGGACTCAAGTGGCAGCAGGCCTATGCTTCTCCACTGGGAATTCCAGTCTCAGGCTCAGCAGACCCAGTGCTCTCTGCAGGAGAAGCTTTATCAGATAGAGTGGAAGTCCTGATCTCCGTACTGATGACTCACCAGCAGTCCTGTGCCCAGAGCCGGAGCTCCGAGGGGGGAGACCTGGGCTCCTCATTGGGGCATCTGGTGGGGGCAAGTTGGTGCTCTGGGCCAGAGTCGCTGCTCCTGGTGGCATGGAAGTCCTGGTCTCCACCCTGGGGGCTCACTGGCAGCCCAGTGCCCGGAGCTGGAGCTCCAAGGGGGACAAGCCAGTGCTCTCTGCTGGAGGCTCTGCATGCCGATGGCGTGGGAGGCCTGATCTCCCCTCTGTTTGAATCCTGAGTCACGGAGCACCAAGGAACACAGCCTCCCTCTAGTCTGCCATCTTGGATCCTCCCCCCAAATAAACTTTTCTTCCTCTAACTAGTGCTTTTAAGATATTTTGGTCACAGCATTGCAAAACATGACTAAAAGATCTGCCAAGACCAGATACATACACGATACTGCTTTTACTATCCAGATTAGCTCAGCCACCATGATGGGACTTCAGTTAACATGTTGTTTTGTTTTGTTTTGCTTTGTTTCTGGGAATTAAACCCAGGGCCTCTTGCATGGTAGCCAACCTTTCTACCACTGAGCTACACATCTAACCCAACCCATGGTGTTATGAATATCTGCTATGAGCACTGAATATGTATTCAGCTCAATTATACCAGCTTCCTGATTCATAGTATTATATGACCTTATTAATCTAGTAAATTTTATTTGATTTTTTGAGTTATAAGCTAATCTTTCTTTCCTAGACTAATTCCTTTTATCATAAAGTGTTATTATGCTACCTATCAATAAAATTGTATTGAGGTTTTGTTTGGAACTTTTGAATCAATATTCATTGAAGTTATTTTTCTGTAATTATTTGTAATGTGCTTTTCAAAATTGTAATGATAATTAAAATAAAATATTTTGAGTACTGTTTACATCAATAATAATAAGATAATGATGTAAGTTTAGGATTATGTGTTTCTTAAATATTTAGTAATATTCACTAGTAAATCTTAATGAACTTGGAGTTTTCCTTGTGGAAATATTTGTAGCAGATTATCAGTAATCTGCTAACATAGGATATGTAGAGATATCTAATTAATGACTTAGTAATTACAGGTACCACAGATGTAAAATAGTGATCCTAAAAAGGTATTTGCAGTAAACCATTAGACTTTTGTGACTGACAGATGTAAGAAAATATTGATATTGAGAGTATGAAAAATAAAGCACGGTACAACCGATGGCAGATTAGAGGAAGGGTGCAATGTCCTATTGCTCCTGAAGTGGCAGGAGGATTGCTTCTTAGTGACGGAAGGTTACTGAAGAAATTCACTGAAATTCAACATTGGATAGTAAAGTAATCAAAGAGACACAGAAAATCTGAAGCTTTGAACATAAAACAGGAAAAAATTCATTAGAGACTTTAGATACTCCCCAAATTTGCTGGGTGTATTGGCATCAGTGCTGCCTGCCCACTGTAGAGGGGAGGAGGAGCACAGGCAGAAATAGAGAAAAGTATAGTGAATAAAATTATCTTGGGGGAACTTGTGGAATTGAGAGAGAGGAATGATCTCAGCTGGAACAGAATCAGTGAGGCAAGTTGATGATTGAAAAGGGAATAGAATCACTTGGCTGATGAGCAGAGTCAAAGGGGGAACCACCTGAAAGTGACCAGGTAGCAGGTAGCATAGGCAGGAGATTGAGAAAGGGCATTGCCAGCGGGACCCATCAGTCACCTATTTTAGGGTCCAGATTATTACTGAATTAGAATCAGGGAAATAGGCACACACAGAATTGTGCCTAGGGGATTCCAGTATGGGGGTACAGAGTAAAGAGAACATCCTTTGTTGTTGGCACCCTATCTGAGCATCTGGGAAGAGGTCAGAAACTGGTCAGATCTTGAGTTTGATTCTGAGTAATTCACATACATGGTGGTGAAATATGTGAGACCTGTGGAGGGTTAGTTCGGCCACTCTAATAGAATTTTCAGCAGGCCCCAAAGACCCAAATGTCCAGCAGAAGTCAGCATCTGCCCAGCAACAGTGGGTGTGGATCTAATTTCAGATACCCTCCAAAAAAGTTGAAGTTCTAAAGTTCTAGAGGGCACTGAGAACTAAACTCTAGCTGTTGGAACTTTTGTTGGGAATGCTGCATTAATTCCACTCTAGGAGTACATCAACCCAGTCTGTCCAGACAGAACTCCAGTTGTCAATGCTCCCCAGTATCCTACCCTATTCTGTGATATGGGAAGTGGATAGCTACTCTAACCAGCTTTGGTTCCATATCACAATGCCTGGCAGCTTGGTGAGGAACACAAACAAGTCAGACATTGTAACCCCAGGCTTTGATCCAAGGGTTAAAGAAGCCCAAAAGAAATGCAAAGAATGTGGCAACAACATAAACAATGTATATTTATTCTTGCTAAGAGTTTTGACCAACCTTAGTGGAAAAATCCATTTATTTCTCATTAAATTTTTCTTTCCTTTTTATTCCTCTTCATTGCTCTTTTATTTTTTAATATTTTACATTTTTCCTTTCTGAATACACATGTGTATATGTACATGAATATATATGTACATATACATATATACAGTATGTATATATGTATATGAACATATATATATAGTTAATATTATGTTGCATGGTTTACATCAAGGGAGGTTGAGCAGTTGCACTACACTAGGTGCAATGCCAGTGAACAATGGGAAAAGGAACTCAGTCTCTTTGCACTGAGGTTGGAAGAGAAGAGCTTTATTCGGGGAGATGGAGCACTTATCACAAAGGAAGCCGCTTCTGTCTTTACTGCGAATAACACTCTTTTATATGCTTGTAGTTAAGCTAGCCATACATCTCAAAGGTCAAACCTTGCATAAGCAGTTAGCCTATTTGGCAGAATATACAGCAAATTTCTGTTGCTCTAGTTCTACTAACCACAGAGGAACATCTGTTCACTTAATACAAGGAAGGGTCTTTTCACAGACCACAGAAGAACTGTCTTATAGACCACAGGAGAACATCCTGTTCACAGAACACAGGACAGGGGGATGGGACCCTAATCCCCAAGTGGCCTGAAAGGCACATACCATGTTCACCTCCTTCCAGGGGGCAGGGCAGAGACCTAGTCCCTCAGTGGCCTGTTTGGCATATTTGTCTCCTGACAGAATGCCACATAGGCCACCTTCCAGGAAACAGGTCCCACAATACTATTCATTCATGAATATATATCTTGTTCATCTAATTTTTCTTTCCTTGTAATTCTTTTTAACTGCTTATTATTTAGCCTTCTTTTGATTTGGGGGGTGTAAAATTTTAAGTGGATTTGATTTTTTACTTGTTCATTCAACATTTTTAAAATGTTGTTTTAATTAGTTATACATGGCAGTCAAGTGCACTTTGATACATCATATATAATGAAGTATAATTTTTCATTTTGCTGGCTAATTTAATCCTCTTACCAACCTTCACTTTCTTCTCCCTCTAATAGCTAAATTTTCTTGTTCTTTCTTCCTCTATTTATTTTATTAATTTTAGCCAAGCTTTACTCCTCTTTCTTTATAACTGATACCTGCTACCTTTCTAATGCTACCTAACCCTCTGCTCACTATTTAAATATTTCAAACTTTTTCTCAGTTTGCTTTCTTATTTTCTCCTCATTTAATAAATTGTAATTTCACTATCTATAGAACCATTTAGTTTATATAATTCCTACACTTACTGTTATTTTGCTTCCCATTTCTCTAAGAGGGGCTGGTAAGTGATTGGGACACTAAAATTTCACAGAGTAGAGATCCTATCGCTGAGCTAAAGACACAAGTATGCCAAATAAGAGAGAACTTAACTCCATATACAAATGACTCCTGTTGGAGCTCACACAATACTTCAACAAATATAATAGGGGAGACAAAAACCCAATTTCAAAGTAGGTATAGCTAGAAAGGGATTAACTGTCCCACTCCTGGACATCTTCTTATAGTACACAAATGGGAGGAAACAGACAAGCAAACTTTCCCCCAAAACTTACAATCCACCAGCAAAGATACAGAAGTGGATGAAATTCCAGAGAAATACAACTTAAGAAAATGACTATAAAAATATTCAGTTAGTTACAAGACTGAAGAAATAAATTAAAAGAACAAAACAGGAATTGAAAGACCATTTCAATAAAGATACAGAGTTTTGAAAAAAAATCAGAAATCCTGAAAATGAAAGGCACAATAAATTAAATAAAAAATTCACTATAAAATATAAGAAATAGATTATAATATGTAGAAAATAGAGCTTTGGCCTTGAAGAGATGGCATACTTGAATACTTATATGCAACTTGAATACTCTGTATGCAATAAGGAAAAGATAAACTCTGGGGCAACATTAAAAGACCAGATTTGAAGGTCGTTGGGATAGTAGAGATAGAGGTTAAAGGCATTAGGAACCTTTTTAGTGAAATAATAGCAAATTCTCCTAAAGTTGGAAATCAGATGAATGTCTATGTACAAGAGAAAATTGGAACCCCAAATAGACAAATCAAAAGAGAACCTCTCCAAAACATATCATAATCAAAATGACTAATGTAAAAAAAGGAAAAACTATTAGAGCAGCAAGAGAAAAATATCAGTTATATTTGGAGGTAAAAAAAGTCTCACCTCTAAATTTTTAAATCAGATCTCAAAATCAGCTATGACCATAAACAACTGCTATCCAGAAAAGCTGTCCTTCAGAATTCAAGAATAAAAACTTTCTGCATTAAATACAAACTGAAAGAATACATCATATTAAACCAGCACGTAAAAGAAAAAAAAAAAAAAAACAAGATACACACACAAAAAAATTCAAAATTAAACCCAAATGCTACCAAATAGATGAAACACTCTAGGAGAGCAACTAACTAAATGAAAATTGACACCAAATTAAATATAGTAAGCAAAAACAAAAACAAAAAAGGTCAGGAAATGACAAACATCTGCTCATAATAGCACTGAATGTAAATGATATTGGTTAACCAATTAAAATACATGGATTCTCAGGATGAATTAGGAAACACGATCCTATTATGTGCTGTGTTCAAGAGATACCTCTCATAGGATAAGACACCCACAGGCTGAAAGAAAAAGATGGAAAAATATATTCCCAAAAAATTCAAAAATTATTCCAAGCAAATAGAGTCTCAAAACAAGCAGGACTGGCTATTCTCATATCTGAAAAAGCAGATTTCAAGCAAAAGTTAATCAGAAGAGACAAAGGTCATTGAATACTGGTAAAGGAACAATCCATCAAGAAGATAAATCAATAAGTGAATATGTACACATTGATGTTTAGTGCACCAAAATACATAAAAATATCTTCTTGATATTAAATCCTACATAGATCTCAATACAATAAAACACATGATTTCAACACACAGTTTTTACCAGTATGAAAATTTGTTCAGATATACAATCAATAAAGATAGTTCCAATCTAAATAGTACCATAAATCAATTGGACCTAACAGACATCTACAGAATATTTCAACACAAAGCAGCTGAATTCACCTTCTTCTCAAACTAAGACAATATTCTAGGTCACAACAAAAGTCTTAAAAAGTACAAAAAAATTGATATGATCCTATGTATCCTATAAGATCATAAATAAATGAAATGAGAAATTGATAGCAAGGAAAAATATTGGAATGCATAAACAACTGGAGATTAAATAGTAGTCTTTATAAAAAATGAGAAATGGATCATAGATGAAATAATCAAAAAATTCTTAAAAACAAAAGAGAACATAGATACAACATATCAAATACCCTGGGACAATATAAAAGCAATTTTAAGAGGAAAATTTATAAAATTGAGTGCCTACATTTAAAAAAAATAAAATTACTAAATAAATTATTTAGGCTACACCTGATGACCTTGGAAAAGGAAGAATAAACGAATAGCAAAATCAATAGAAGACACAAAATAATTAATATCAGAGTCAAAGTTAATGAAACTGAGAATAAAAAACAATACAAAGAAGCAATGCAACAAAGACTTTGTTCCTTGAAAAGAAAAATAATATTGATAAACCCTTAGGCAAACTAACCACATCAACAATATTAGAGATGACAAAGAAGATATCACCAGAGACACTTCTGAAATCCAGAGGATCACTCAAAACTATTGGGAACATTTATATGCTAATGAAGAAAATATTCAAATACATGGACAGATTTCTATAGTAAAAAAACAAAACAAAACAAAAAACAGTATTGTCATCATAAAGATGTGTAGATCAGTGGAATAAAATAAAAGACAGTCTGATACTTGACATAGGTACTAAAAATAGATATTGGAGGAAAGATAGCTTTTGTACTAAACACTGTTATGGAAACTAGGTATCTATATGTAGAAGATACTAGATCCCTCTCACTCTGTAGAGAAATCACATCAAAGTGGGTTAAATATTAGGAATTAGATTAGAAATTTTTCAATTACTAGTAGATAACCTAGGGTTAACATTGCAACGTATTGGTGTATGCATTGACTTCCTTAACAAGGCCCCTAAAGCTCAAGAAATAAAACCAAGAATCAATAAGTGGAATAGCAAAAATTAAAAAACTTCTGCACAGTAAAGGAAAAAGGAGTGTGAAGAGAGCCTACAGAATGCAAGAAAATTTGACATCTAATCCTCTGACAGGAGACTAATATCCATAATACATAAAGAACTAAAAACACCGTAAAAACAAAAAATCCAACCAATAAATGGATACATGATCTAAACATATAATTCTCAAAAACAAAACAAAACAAAACAACAGCAAAAAAATACAAATGACCCAAAAATATATGAAAAAAATGTTAATTATTCCTGGCAATCAGGGCAATACAAATCAAAACTACATTGAGATTTCATCTCACTGCAGTTAGAATGGTAATCATCAAGTCTACAAATAATATTAATTTATGATGAGGAATTGGGGGAAAAGGTACACTCATACTCATTTGTGGGACTAAAATTATTACAACCCTTTTGAATAGCAGTATGAAGATTCCTCAGAAGACTAGGACTAGAACCAACAAATAACCCAGATATCCCACTCCCTTGGTATTTATCCAAAAGAACTAATATTAGCATACTACAGTGACACAAGCACAATAGTTATAGCAGCACAATTTACAATAGTCTAGTTTTAGAACCAGCCCAAGGGCCTATCAATAGATGAATGGATTAAGAAAATATGATTTAAATACACTGCTTTACTCAGTCATTAAGAAGAATGAAATTATGGTTTTTGCTGGTAAGTGGATAGAACTCAAGGACCTCATGGTGAGTAAAGTAATTTAGACTCTGTCAAGAATCATATGTTTTCAGTCATATGCAGAAACCAGCATGAAGTAAGGAGAAAAGAAAGTGGGGTAGATCTCACAAAATAGAGGGAAAATCTGTAAAATAGAGAAAGGAAATGGAGGAGGAGAGAGAAAGTTCAGGAAGAGCTAAGAAATGCAAAATTAATTTGACAAAATTATGCTATCCACATATATAACACAGTGAATTTCACACTAAGTATAACTATAAAGTGTTAAAAAAACAAGAAATAAATATAAAAAAAAAACAGTAGAGTAGAAGAAGGGGAATAGAGGGAAGAAGAAGGAGAGGGAAAATAGAAGTGCTGGAGACTAAAATGGAACAAATTTTGTTCCATGCAAATATTTTATTTGGTCAAAATGAACCCCACCATTACATATAATTATAATGCACCAAGAAAAGCATAAAGAAAGATGATGGGGAAAAAAGGGAAAAAAAAAGTGCATGATAGGCTAATTTTTATTTCAAAATTTTGCTGATTAGTAATGATTTTTCATAGTGCTTTAACAAAAAATATTTTAATTCAATTTCTCTTCTCCTAATCATGTTAATTTGAAAAAGATATTGATCACTTGATGGTAAGTATATAAAGAATGGATTGAAATATTTACACCAACATACTTAGTTTCAGTTATTTAGTGTTTATAACTGTGACCAATGGCACCTACTTAATAAAATTTCTCACGATACATTTGCACAATTGATTTAGTTCTTCAAACTTTCCATACACTGTCAGTTATTGTCATGATCTTAATTATATCCGGTTCTGCTTTATTCCAAAATTCAGGCAAATCAAATATTGTGATATAGTAAGGGTGAATTACATTTCTGCTAAATAAGAATGACTCCCCACATCTCCCCTTTTTAATATTTTAAAAATGCAAATGTTGGGTAGTTACATTGAAGCTCTGAATCTTGGTTCTGAGAGCTACTCCAAGGTCCCAGCTCTTATTTAGGGGGGCTGCTCGAAGATCCCAGCTCTTGGTTCTGAGGGCATGGTAACTTATTATCACAGCACAAAAAGAATTCGTGCCAACATATTATTCCAATACCATTCAATTTAGGAAATATCTGATCAACCAGGAACACAGAGTTCATGAGATCAGTTTTATCTTATAAATATCCTGGATGTGGTAAAATGATTTTACAAAATACAGGCTGTTATTATTGCTGTGTAAAGTGTCCATTACATGATTCTTAATTATCTCTTAGTCCCATTGGGAAGTATGATATTTAGTTGTAACAATATACATACATGCTTACATTTAATATGGCATTTAAGTCTTTGTTTAAATTTGAGAGCAAAAGGCTCATCACTGATATTTGTAATAGCATCTGTTAAAACATTTAAGTTAATCTCAATCATTCTATTAGTACCTAACTTTCAGGGGCCATAGCATCTTAACAGAAGGAATGATGCCCCTAGATATAATGACTGTGGGAATAGATAGAAACCTAGGAGAATACATTAAAATATATATGAACCAAATTATCAAAGAAATAACTGCTAGAATATGAATGTGAATTAATCATCCTTTTAATGTAATCTGTTTGCTGGATTCTAACTTGGTCTCCCTTACATGGTTACCAGCAGTGCAAAACAATATCCAAATAATAGGGAATAGTCCAAATTACATGGAGTTTCAAAAATCAGAATAATTGTATATCTAATTTTATTTTTATATACTGAAAATAGTTTTAAACAACTCACTTATTTACCTAGTTCCTCAGATCTTTCTTAGCATTAAAGATTTAGATTATACATGGTTGCTTGTAAATTCTTTTTAGGCAGTAAAAATAAAACATTCAGTAATGTTGCCACATTAAGCTTTGCTGGCTTTGAATCTTCTAGAAGAAAATATTTTATATAATTTTTTAAGGTAAATCCAAAAACATATTCACCACCTTTAGAGATAATATGTAGTATTGGCAAGACATTTGTATGTTTTATCCACTTAGGAAAAGTGCCAAATTCTCTCACAAAACAATTAAGGCAGTAAGATATTGGTGGATATTTCATAGAAATGACTAGTTTTATGAGAAAGTCTCATTCTATTAATTATTTGAACATAAAATCCTAACTTCCAAGGGCCAGTATACTTGGCTGGCTTAAGTATTCCTTATGCTGTCTTTTTCTCACAGGTTATATGTAGACAGAGAGTCTATCATGGGACTAGCATAGAGATAATTTTCCATTGCAGTCAGTATAGTCAAATCCAGTCACATGGATGGGTGTAATGTGAATATCTGTAAAACCTCCCATCACATGAATGTCATCAGTAAATACTAGGATTGATTTTCCAGTCCACATCGTTGGATGTATTAAATGTGGATCTGGGAAGTGGACTCAACAGATTTTTCCATATATTTTACTTACCTGTGAGCTCAATAGAGTAGCATATAAATGTTGTGGTTGGAGATTTAAGATCTTCTTATTGAAAAATCTGGTGCATTCTATTACTCCATGTGTCATTCAGGAGCAGTGAAACTCCTAATATAATTTTTAGACAATAATTTTTTGAAATTAAGTAGGTTTACATAGAGATCTGTTTTCCCCTTTTAATTTTTTTTAAATTATAGAAGAAGATTGCTATAAACTGGAGCATTAGTAACCTTAATAGTGACAATGGCTTAGCATTGTACAAATATTTAAACCATAAGAACTGGTAAAACATTTTTTGTGTGTGTGTGTGATACTGGGGATTGAACCCAGGGCCTTGTGCATGCAAGGTAAGCACTCTACCAACTGAGCTATATCCCCAACTCTAACTTAATATATATTTTCATTTCACCAGGAAGATTAATAAAAGTTATCTATTGTTAAAATCAACATTAAGTTGAAAACAGCATCACAATAAAAGAAAAAAGGCCCAGTTTCGACCAAATAAAGGATTTGATTTTGTCTGTAATAGTGGGCTAAGTGACAAAGCTATAATGTAAAGACATTAAAAATTAGTCTCTTGACATGTGTATTACATAGGTAATGGCGTTATTATTTTAACTTACCTTTGTAATTATATTAGGATTGATAGTTTCTTTCAGGACAGTGATTCAATAATTTATTTAAAAATCTTAGAATTTGTTTCATTGATCCAACAATTTTCTTTTAAAGGATCTATGGAAAAACAATCTCTATGCATAAAGATATAGTTGTATGAATATCTTTAATAATCTGTTTTTAATAGCAGCAAAAATAATCCAAATGTTTAACATAGTGTTTTTGATAGATGAACTATATGACAAAAATCTGTCATTAAAATTAATGTTGTAAACGAATACTAATTTTGTAGAATCTAAAATAATGTTATGAGCTTTAAAATTAACATGATAATTCTGTATGTACAAAATATGTATATCTCTGAGCCTATGTATGGAAAGCAGTTTAGAAGATTTAGTAAATGTTAATAATAGTTGTCAGAAACTAAAAAAAAAAAAAAAAAAAAAAAAAAAATTATGTATACTTACTTTTTCCTAAGTGGGTCTCTTGACAAAATCTAGAGAGGGTACCTTCATTTTGAAACCTTCTTTAGCCTCTTTATCTGAATATTATTTTTTATACAACCTCCATATGTAATTATTTGGATTAATATAAATTAAGTAGCATAATCTAATATCACTTCTGAAACATGAAACAGACAAGCCACAAGCTTGCATCCCCTCTTGAGGGAAGGTGTCAAAATACTTCTCTATCCCATATTGTTAGACTTTAAATAAGCCACTATCTCTTGAATGTCCTCTAAAATAATAACTAAGTTTATTTCTTAGTGTATACAGTGATATAAAAAGTGTATACCTTATATTCATGTAATTTTAAAATACTAAATTATATAATTAATTTTTTAATTAATTTGTTATTATTAGATTAGTTTGCAAGAGACCATTATTGAAAAAGCTTTAGTTTGGGGACAATCAACTTAATAAAATGTCTCTTTAAATCTATTATTTTAAAGATTTCTTTATCTGGAAAACAAGAATATAATTAACATAATTGTTATACTTCCCAAAAAGATTCTCTAGTGCCATAAGGAGAGAGTCAGGCCCACCCTAATCCCTCCCTCGCCCTATAGTCCCACCCTAATCCCTTCCCCTGCACTATAAAAGTTGGCAACAACAGAATTAATGTGCAATTTCCTGGCACTCCACTTTTAGGCATAAGAGAAGTCATCGCTGGCCAGCTAAAATAAAGGCTTCTTTTGGCTTTATGTGATCGACTTGGATGATTTTATTTTCTTTGGGTACAACATTTGGAGGCCCCAGTGAGATTTGATTTCTCCAAGTCCTCACTCCTAAATTGACCTCCTGTGATTGTTGCCTGAGATCCCCACCCTGAGTAGAGGGGAGCTCCTGAGAGACGTGCCTCAGCCTCACTCTAGGAGGGACCCCAGCCCATCTTCAGGATGCCCTTCTGGATGAAGCCACCTGGTATCCTGTATTGGTGAGTCGACTATCTGTATCTGGGGGATGTGGTCAGGCTGGATGCAGTTGCTTACACCAGTCCCATGTCAGGGTGAGATGTTGCTCCTGGCTCCTGGTAGGTCTCCTCATGAGGCCTTGTCTGATGAACTCCTTCATGGGTTCAATCTGGTGGGCGCTCCCCCCCTCTGTGGGGTCCAGTCTGATAGGCCACATGGGGCCTAATCTGGTCGACCAATGTCTGTCTGTCTGTATTTGTCTTGTTAGTCTGGTCTGGGCCAGGTAGGGTCCACATGGCTGGCTGCCAGCATAGCCACCATCTGCTCGGCTACTGCGTGACTGGCTGATGGGTAGCTGCCATCCAGGGTCGGTCTGCTCAGCCTCTGTGTGGGCCCCAGTCCAATAGGCCTCCCCATGGGGCCTAACCTGGTAGGCCACCTATGTGGCCTAATTTAATAGGCCTCCCTGTGGGGCCTACTCTGGTTGTTGTCTGTCTGTCTATATTTGTCTTGTTAGTCTGTTTGTGTTTTCTGTGTTTTGGCTTTGCTTTCTATGTAGCATCTCTCTCCAGGACAGTCTACTATGGGACAGAATCAGTCGACCACGTGCCCCACTGTTTTAATTTGTTATTTAGATACTTTTCAGGACTTCCAAGAATGGGCTGCTGACTAGGGAGCTTTTGTTAATGGATGTAACTTAAGAAAGTTTTGTGAATCAAAATGGCCCACTTTCAAGTTTGATTGGTGCCCTCAGGGCATTGGGCGGCCAAACCATCAGGACCAGATGCCTTACATTCAAATTTGGATTATGGCTTAAGCGTTGCCTTTCAGATTCCGCATTCCCTACTTCCGGAACTAGGAGAGGCTGCACTGGTTTGACGGGCAAAGGCCAGACCTGACTTAAATGCAGCTCGTGCTGCTACCAATCCCTCAAGACTCAGGTAACTCTGCCAAAAGCCAGGGGCTAAGGGAGGGAGAAGATGGCTCAGGGGCACTAGCCCTCTTGCCCTCCGGAGGGGGAGAAGAAACCAGGTCCAACCCCCCCCAGTGTTACAACACCCCCATAGCGAATTGTTTTACAATACATAAATAACATGTGCCTACACCCAGGAGGAATAACAAAAGCCCATTACAGAGCTCTTAAGCATTCAAACCCCATCCTGATAAAAATGGTTGAAGTGCCTGAGATATCAGGTTTCTGCTGGAACCAATCTCAAGTAGAACTTATATTGAAATGACAATAGAGGAAGCAAAAAGTCCAGTAGAAGACCAATTTTAAACCCAAGGGGAAAAAAAACCAAAACAAAAGAGTGTTTTATTTGAGAATAACTAATGGCTGGCCAAGTACTTGTTGAGCTCATAACTTTTGGTCAGTCCCTATTTTTATTCAACATCTTTTTGAACATCTTTTTACATTGCAATGGAGATAAAAACCTACAAGGCCTTTGTTTAAGTGTATATTGTGTCCAAAATTCATGTACATGATATTAGAGATTAACAGAGAGTGCTAAAAGAAAAAATGGATTCAGGTAAATAAATGAAGGTAAAATATATCTAACCTCACAAGTCTAGGTGGTCAATAAAAAAAATGTTGATGTCTATAAAATGTGTAATATCAATTATTTTTCAGACTCTTCTACAGGAAAGAGATGGCAAATACTATTCAAAATACTTGTCTGATCTTGGTTATTACAGTAAAATAAGTAAATTAGAGTTAATATATTACACCTTAAATTTCATGGAGTGACATGCTTTAGCATTATTGGTGTTTTCATGGATTGGTAAATAAAAGGATTTGGAATTGTTTTGTATCATCCCTGAGAGCAAGGTTACTAACAGTGAAATCCTAATAATTTATCTAAATTCAGAAATTTCACAGGAGTTGTTTTAGAATACAAACAAGGAAGGAGTCAACAGATGGGAAAGGGAAAGTAGAAAGTTCTAGGTATGAAAATATATTCAGTAAAAGGAAAAGGAAAATATTTCTGGGTAAGAAAATCTGTGTGTAGGTAAAGGGCAAATTCCAACAAGTTTTGGGTAACTAAGTAGTTATATGTATGTGAGACCATCAATTAGAAACTGTCTAAAATTTTCCCCTAAGGTCAAATGTTAATGTGCTAATAGAAATCAAAATGTAATCAATATGTTAAATGACAAGGATTTAAGTTTTATTCTTTAAAGTGGTTAAATAACTGGTAGGGTATTGTGCTATGATGCAGAGCCTAGGGGTTTTTTCCTTGAAAAACTAGATTTGGTTGCTCTTTGTATATTCATGTGTCCTTGTCTTCTGGGTACACAGATCTGTAGAGCAGGGAATTTGTCAGGCTGCTGTTCTCCAGGTTAGACTTGTCTGTGTTGGTAGTTTCAGGCTTGTGGGAATGACAAATTTTATTGGGGACTTAATTTTTCTCATTTAATATTCTGTAACAGAACCTGCTATCAATAGGGTATATGTAAATTTGTTACTTTTTACACTGAGATCAAAATTTAAATGCAAATGTATTTAAAGTTAGTGAGAGCCTGATTTGTTTAAAGGTTAATATCGTGAAACATAAAAAATATTTGGTCACTTCGCCACACAAAAGGAAAGTTAGATTCAGGAAACAATACATATAAACTGTGTAAAATGATGTCCTAAGAAGAGGCAAAAATAACTTCAAACCTGGAGCACTCTGCCTAAGATTGTAAAAGGCCTTACCTGAAATAAGGGTCTGCCTCTCACCCTGCTACAAGTCAGAATGTTTCCAAAATAAGTCAGCTTTCAGCTCATTTAAAATTATATTGAAAAGGTTGTTTTTTTGTTGTAGAATTACTGTGATATCAAATAAAAAATATAATGTATAACTCAGGCAGGATTTAGGATGACTATTACACAAACTAGATATGTTTTTACTGTTGTTAATTCTATTTTGTATTTTCCTTGTAAGCTCTGTAGCTGATGCCAGATTAATGTTTTGAAGAAGTATACTAAGCCATCACCTATGAAACAGATGAGATAATAACTGGTGAAACTGGCTTACTGGATGTTCAAGACCAAAACTTAAGGATTGAGATTAAAATAAAGCAGCCAAGAAAATCAGTTTTGGTTCTTGCTCTGAGTCAGCTTGCATGCAGGGAATGAGAGAGCTTCTCTAACTTTGCAACTCTGGGTCAACACTGCTGCCGGAACTCAGAGTTTTTGTCCATGCACCACCTGGTTTCTATGTTGCACAGAGGGCGTCGCTGTGTCCAGAGTCGAGGAGGCACCGGCTGCCATCGGCCTCCAGGTTGCAGGAACTGCCACAGCCAGAGCACAAAAGGCACTGGGGCCCAATTGCCACCACCACCAGAGCTCAGAGCCATCCTGGACAGAACCCAATCTGAGTGGACACTTCTCAATAACCTGGGCATTCCAGGCTTGTCCCCCAGAGTTGGAGACCCAGTAAAGATTGCTGAGAACAAGGAGGTGCAACAGTGGACCAGACAGGCTTGGCCCCTGCCCTCCTGGGGCTGATGGGAGTGAGCAGGGACCAGCTTCCCATTGCCATGAATGGAAGCAAAAAGCTGTCAGCTGTCCACAAGGCAGAAGCCACTGCCTTGGAGCTACTGGAATCCAGGAGAAGTGCTGCTGCCTGCCCCAGAATGCAGAGGCTGCTGGAATGAAGGAGCTGAAATTCAGGAGCTGCCACCACCCAAGCACAGAAACAAAGCTAAGGAGCTGCTCTCAAGTGCCCCACGAGTGACCCTGTGGGAACTCAGCTGACTCTTAAGAGCCAGGAACAGGTCAATTTGACCAACTTGATCTTAAACACCTAGCAAAACAGTTAAAACCAAACTTAAGATATACTTGTGTTAGCCCCTAGAATAGGACTGGAGGCTACAAAAGAGAGATTCTTAGGCAAATGGACCTGATGACTCAAGTTCCCACTTAAAGGCCTCAACCTCTTCAACTTTTGATAGGCCTTGTTATGGCAACAACTTCGCAGTTCTTCCACCTGGTGAGAGTTTGACTTAATCTCATTTTGGTACTTATGTCATTTTGTTTCTGTCTCATAGAAGCACCCACCCCAGGTGACTTTACAACCTGATCTTCCCAAGCAGACTTCTGCTCCTCATTGACCAGAGTTCTAAAAGGAACTTCAAACTGCTTCCCCTGACTTCCAGCTCGAAGCATCAAAAGGGGTCGGCGCCCTCTCTCCTTACAGCAGTAAAAAGTTCCTAATTAAAGACAGGCAGTTAGTGTAAAATAAGAAATCTGGTCAAACTGAGGAATGTAACTCATCAGAGTCTGGGAAGTTGGAAACTGAAAAACCACTAGTTTCCTAAACAAGGATTTGTTAATGTGAATAAGACCAGTGGGAAATGTTATACTTCCCAAAAAGATTCTCCAGTGCCATCATGAGAGAGTCAGGCCCACCCTAATCCCCCCTCCCTATAACCCAACCCTAATCTCTCCCTCGCCCTATAGCCCTGCCATAATCCCTTCCCTCACACTATAAAAGTTGGCAACAACAGAATTAATGTGCAATTTCCCGGCACCCTGCTTTTAGGTATAAGGGAGGTTGTCGCTGGCCAGCTAAAATAAAGAATTCTTGTGGCTTTATGTGATCTGCTTGGATAATTTTATTTTCTTTGGGTACAACATAATAAGTACTAATTACCATGATCAATTAAAATATAGCCATTGATGTTTTTACATTAATTAAATTACAAATATGTCTAATGTTTAAATATATTTTAGTTAAGAGTATCTGATGTTTTCATGTTTAGTAGATGATGTTCCAATCGATGATCTTTTATCATCCCATCCTTGTAAATCAATTAAGTATCTCCTGTAATAAAAGCTTAAATAATTAATTACCTCAAATTAAATTTTTTCTATTTTTCATTGTAAAAGTCAAGATAGCAAACCAATGTGAATAATAATATTAATAATTTCTTTCCTGTTTTTTTTAAAAAGAAACGTTAGAAACAAGGGATATAGATCTTAAATATTATAGAAGTTTGCAATTTATTATTTTTTGACCACCTGGAAAAATGTGAACTAAGAAGCCTTTTTACTGGGAAAAATGTGAGTTTGTTATACCCAATGAAAATAAGATCATCCAAGCAGTTCACGTAAAGCCAAAAGAAGCCTTTATTTTAGCTGACCAGCGAGGAACATCCTTACACCTAAGGTGTGCTGGGGTAAAGTACATTAGTTCTTTGTTGCCAGCATTTGTAGGGAGGGGAATGGATTAGGGTGGGGATATAGGGAAGGAAGGGATCAGGGTGGGGCTGACTCTCTCTCCTGATGGCACTGGAGAATCATTTTGGGGAGTAAAACAAGTTAAGTATAAAGAAGCCTTTTTTATTTTTAGTTGTTTACCCAATATAAATTAAATCTCATTAATTCACATGAATTAAAATTATATGGATCATTCTTATTTTAAAAATGTGAGCATACACATTGAACTGTAAGTATATTTTGTGAATATAATCATTGTGTGCACACATTTATAGATCTGTCAAAAAAGGGAAATTTCTATAATTTATTGTAAATGAAGCTATGTAGCAATGAACAGACATGCATTAAACATTGATTTAATTTGTCTAAGAAATTAAGATATAAAAAGAAAAACTTTAAAGTAATTCAGGTTATCGGCTTTTTTCCTGATAATTGTTATTCACCTTTAAAATCATCCCTAAAAACCAAAAGATTAATCCATTAAAAAGCACAATTAGAACATCCTTTATCAACTTCAGGAAAAAAAATCTTTTCTTTCTCTTGGGTTTGAGTAGTGTCCTGGACAGCCTGCAGGCTTCCCATTTACATTTCAATGTACCTTCATTGACACTTGTAAGGAACTAAAAGAAAGATTAGTAGTTCCAGCAAAAACTTGGTGTTGAGGGCATTGTAACCATTTTTATTTTTAGGACAGGCTTGGATATCAAAGAAAGTTATGAGATCTGATTTTCCATTCCTTTTGAGAATGAAGCTATTATGCTGAGCTCCTTACTGAGATATGCCATTGGCTATTGACCTGATTAGTCCATGGCTGTCTATCTAGTAGTTTGGGATGAATATTTTTAGGGTTATTTTTCTCTCAGTGACAGACAGGTTAAATCTTATTCCTTAGGTAAACTGAGAACATGGGCTTAAAGTAAGTCGCCTTTTTGATATTTTAGAAACCTTACCTGGAGACAGTTGTAATCATAAATATTGAACCCGTTGATGGTACAACTGAGCTTTCTTTTATGAGATCATATAATCCCTATCAGCTAAGAAGTTAAGGAGCTCTGTAATGGCTTTTTGATATTCCTCCTGGGTGGAGGCACATAGAGAATGTCCTGTATGTATTGGAGAACAAGAGAACAATTACAAATGTTTTATCTCTGAATTTTTTTAAGTCCTAAACTAGGGTTTGTCCAAACAGGTGAAAGCCGTCTCCAAATCCTTCACGTAACACTGTCCAGGCTAGCTGTCACAAAGTATGAAAAATTTTCCTCTGGTCCCTGTGGAATTTCCCTGGAATTTAGAGTTTTCTCTCTGGGCAGGTAATTCTCTCCATGCTGTTTGTGCATATGCACCTATTTAGGCATAAATTTGTTAGTCATAAGTCAATTGTCCCAAATCAGTAAATTGTCCTGAGCTGATAAATATTTCCAAAATAATTTGAACTCCATTCAATTTATTAATTTCTGCCTTAATAATAGCAGTTAGAATTGTTGATTTCAAGTTCTTCCCCAGGAGCAAGGTGGGGCATTGAAATAAGACTTTTCAAATGTAAATTACAGAAGCCCCTTGCAAGGTCATCTTCCTTTACATTTGAATGCCTTCCAGTCTTCTGAATAGGAACTCTACCCCGACCCTTCTGTATCTCTTTTTCCAGTGAAACTGCTCAAGAATAATTACTAAAAACTTTTTAAATGTATTCCCAGAAGACAAAGAGGTCTTGGGGGATGAATATCTCTGATTCTTAAAGTTCTTAATAGCATTTCTAAGTCCAGTGCTCAAATCTTCCAAAAACCACAAATCAACATCTTGGTCCAAATAAAAGCAAATTTCCATTATAGTCCAAACTAAATTCCCATAATCTGTCATTATGCTTTGAATTCCCATGCTATTTCTCTTCTTAAAAGAAGGCTTGGCTCTGAGGGGCTCTGCCTGAGCAGGGAAAAGCCACACCTGAGCAGAGAGCAGCCATGTTTTTAGTAGCCACCCCCCACCCCCAGGGAGCAGAAACCATGCTATTTCTGGAGAGTTGGAAGTCTTAGTGGGAATACACATATTTAAACTAGGAAACTCTTTGAGCAATTTTCCCTTCTTAAGTTAGAGATATTCTCTGAATTCCTGATTAGGTTGTTTTCTTCTCAGGATTCTAAACTTCTGCACTTATCTAAGCCAAGTTAGTCCTCAGTCTCACACAGTCACAGAGATGCAGGCAGACCTGCCTGACCAAGTCTCCACTTACATTTTGAGAACAATAGGAGTTTCATCCTTTCCACTGAATTTTCACTCTGGCTAACTATTGAACATAGCTGAATAGATTTATTTTTATTTCTCTCTCTGTAGAGAGCGAATTCCTCAGGTTTAATGCCACACAATTAAATTCCCTTTCCCTTCTTACTACTATTACTTATTTACTTACTCACATGCGCACATTTCTCACCAGAAAAGGGGCCAACATCCCTACCTTTTTTCTTTCTTTCTTCTTTCTTTAATTCTCTTGAACAGTCCCAGTTCAAGGCGCCAAATGTCAGGTTCCTCTCTGCCACATCTCTCTTGCCTCTCTTGCCTCTCTGCTAAAAGGGTTAGCTGCCAGAGAAGGATGTCAGCAGTATTTCTCTCAATTATCAAAAAAACTTATCTATTCAATAAACACACAAAAGCCAATACCTTTGTATGAGAGAGGGGGCATGATGGGTCCAGATCTTAGTGAAGGGTTATGGAAAATAATATTCCTATAAAATAACTCCCCAAGTAAAATGAAGGGAAGGTGTGGCTTGAGAAGCGGGAAAGGAGACTGATCAACCATTAAACCTCTCCCAGGGCATTCCTGATAACAATGGGCCCCGGGGGAAAAGGGTGGATATGGAATAGTAGGCCCTAAACCTTGACCTTCCCAAGGTCAACCTAATCCTGAATGACATTGGGCAAGATTTGAACACTCATCCTTCAGCATCTAATTTTAACATGTACAGCTGGCCCCTGATGGTCAAAACTGCACGTACACAATGATTACATCCTCCTCCTCCTACCCTATAAAATCAGGATCCCCCCTGTAACTGACAGCCATTTTTCCATCCGGAAAGTGGACCCGAATGACCACCAACTCTGCGAAGGAATAAAGGCTTCTCTGAATCCCTCGAGGTCTGCCGCCCGTTTTTTCCTTTTTGCACTTACACTTACCAACTCTGACCTCTTTACAAGAACATTGGAAAACTCCTTGCTCCACTCTCTTTTGTTTGTAGACAGACAGGTAAAGGAGGCAAGGACCAGGAAGAGCTTCTTCTGTGATAGACAGGATAGGGTGGAGTTGGGGGAGCCATCCTAGGGGGAAATTCCAGAAGGAGACAGGGAATGATTCCCAGGCAGTGCCACTTGCCTCCCAGCAGTTCCTAGAAGCCAGGCCTCTGTGTCACATGACTCAACCTAATCTAATTCTGCTAAAAAAGAATGGCTCCTCTTAGCAGGCATTTTAGGCTCCTCTACAGTCCTGGTGGTTGTGATATGCAGGGTATAGAGGAAGGAGACTTTCACATCACTATGTTTGAGTCCTGCCTTATGGGGTTCAGAAGAGTCATGATGTGAGTGAAGGAGAATGACTTTTGTATGTTCCTGGGAGGTGGTCTGAGTTAGATGCATCACCTTGTCCAGAAGTTGCTTCTGGATAAAGTTAACAAAGCAGGGGAAAAGATTATTAGAAGAAAAATAAGTAGGATTTTTTTTTTTTTTTTTGGAACCAGGGATTGAACTCAGGGACACTTGGCCACTGAGCCACATCCCCAGCCCTATTTTGTATTTTATTTAGAGACAGGGTCTCACTGAGTT
>JAJEJO010000312.1:0-29110 GCA_020662805.1 Glaucomys volans | reverse complement strand
AAGAGAACACAAAATGAAATTAACAAGAGTAAAAGCATATTGAATTTGTTTAATAACTATGAGCGAAGAAACACAATTTTTATAATCTTAAACCTTAGTTAAATATGAGATCTCCTGTTTAAGATCACAGTAACCTTTATAATAAATATTTACCATTTTAACATGACTTCAAATGAACTTAAGTCTAGCCTACTTTGAAATTATCTTAACATGGAATAAGGTGAGAGGCACAGTCTTAACTCAGGTGAGGTGGGACTCTTGGCAATCTTAGGTAAAGTGTTTTATTTCTGAAGTGATCTTTGCCTCTTTCTTAAATATCATTTTACAGAGTTTATATATTGCTTCCTGAGTCTATATAAATGTTAGCTAACACAATATAACATTACATCTGAAACACATAATGTTAATGTTTAAACAGATCAGACTATCATTATCTTTTAGAAATACATTTAAATTTATACCTCAGTGTAAAAAGTACCATAAAATTTTATATATATCTCATTGATAAAAGGTCCAGTTATAGAACATTAAATGATATAAATAAATCCCCAATAAAATTTGTTATTTTTATAAGAATAAAATTACCATTATAGACAGCATTAGTTTGGAGAATACCAACTTGATAAAAAGTCCTTTTAAATCTCATATTTTAAAGACTTGCATACCCATAAAATATGAATAGATTTATTATAACAAGAATTCAATTATAACATTATAATTATGTTGATGTTTTATATTAATCAAGTTTAGCTTTCAAAGAATATCTAGTCTCAGTAATGTAGGACAATACCCTAAAATAACTGTTGTTGTTTCACCAGAGTTGTACAAACCCTGATTCCTTCAAAACTAGTTTCTCTGAAGAACAAAATTAACAAACATAATGCTAAGAGTAAATTAATGTTTTAAGAAATCCTAGTCACTTCAACACATAGATTGAACTCTGGTTTGCATCAGTACATTAACAGTAAATTCATATTTGACCTTAGGGAAAAAACTTGAATAGTTTTAAGTGATTGTGTTACTTATATACAACAAACTTATAGTTACACACAAACTTTTTGAAATTTACCCTTCACTTACACAGACCTTCTTATCATTTACTCAGACCCTCATTTTGCTTCAGTAGGTGTATTAAAACTTTACCATACAAAGATTTTCCTTCCCAGAAACTATTCATGTTCCTTCTACTAAACATATTTGCCTACTTTGGATCTTTTATTTCTCTTTCCTAGCTATTTACCCCTTTTCTTAACTTACACTCTGAAACACCCCTTGTAAATTTCTGAATTTTGACAAATTACTCAATTTTAATAAGAAAAAAATATTTTAATATGCTAATATAATTGTAGTTGAAAACTTTGGAACCTTTGCATATAGAATTATACCTGTTAGAACTTTTAACTATTAGTAAGTTTGTTTTCAGTGATGACACAAAGCAGTTGTAAACCTTTTGCTATTTACCAATTTATGAAAACATACATAATGTTTAAGTATATTACCCTGTGGAATTCAAGAAGTCAAGAGTACTTGATTTTAGATTTAGCAGTTAGCACTTTGACTTTGTAAATTAATCAGATGTCTCTAACCAAACATAAACAAACTTATGAAGATTAACATTATATTAATTGACTATCTAGAAAAACTTGTGAGTTAACAATTTTAAAGATGTCTTTATTTTTATCTATTTACCTAATTTAAATTGAATCTTTTAAATCACATGAACTAGATCCATTTTTCTTTTAAATTTTAATTTATGAGTGTTCATTTATCTATATGCCAACTTTGATAGCATGCATATGATATAGGGACGTTAGCACATGTGGAGACAAAACACAGTACATAAGTGTGCAAATATACCCAGGACAGACAGGTAATAGCTCTTGCATCTGTTTGTAGGTAGATCTCCATTGTAATGCTGCAGATGTTTATTAAAGCCTGTATTAGACTGAGAGCTTGAAAAATTTGGCCTCTGAACAGAAAGAGTATAAAAATTCTATAATCAGATAAAATAAGACTCATCAGAAAAATGTACTAATTTAGGTACGCAGGATGAAAATGTGAATGTACCATAAAACCAGGAGCTCAAAAACTTAAAATATGAAAAAACAGAGTTCAAAAAAAAAATGACATGACTGTTATGAGATTATTATAGTCACTTTTGGCTCCAATTAGTTTAGATATTGAAAGAATGAGAGAGAGAGAGAGCCCTGACATCTTTGGGTCAAGATTCTCAAGGTAAAGAAGACAAGGGACTTAGATTTAAAGCCACATTTCCCCCTCTTCTGGTCCTAAGTCTTGTGAGCTGCGCAGGCCTCTGTCAATGACATTTCAATGTAAGTGTTGGTGAGATCGGGCAGAAGCCAGGGAATCTGCTGTTTGAGCTACCTCTCATGCCCATGGTATTTGAACCAATTTTCTTCCTTGGTTGGTAATCAGGCCAGGTTTGACGTAGAAAATTATTAGACATCTCCTTTATATCAGCTGTGATTAGGCCATCCCCTACTATTACTTTTGAGAATGAGACTTACTCTGAACAGAAATAAAGAGAACAGAAATATGTGCATCTGTGGTGAGAAATCTGTTTCTTTGGCTAGGGGGCAGCTCCCTGATCCCAGAGCCTCTAGGTGGCAGCAGTTTTTGCCTTTCCTTCCATGACCCCTGCCTGGGGCATCACTCAGAATGAAGGATATTAACATTTTGGTAACCATTTTAAGTTAAGGGAGGATATTTGTCCATTAGTTTTGCCCTTAAAAATTTCTCACATGTTCCCATTTTCCTTTGGGGACAGTTCCATTGGAGAATGAGAGAACATCTTCTCTTCATCCTCAATGGTGGGGGACCCTGAGGCCCGAATGAGCCAAAAGGCAAGTGGCTCAGGCAGGGCACCTCTGAGAGAGAACAGAAGGAGTCTTATATCTCCCAGGAATGGGAAGTCAAGTGCTGCATGTAGGAACAAAATGGCAGAATGTGACCTCTGATCCAGAGGTCTCATGAAGAGGGAGAAAAACTGGAGGTTCATTGGAATGGGGAGGGGTAAAAAGAACCCCCAAAACATCCCGTTCCCACTCAGGGAACCAAATGAAAGCACATGAAAGAGAATACAAAATGAAAAAAAAAAAAAAAAATGGAGGGAGACCTCATGAACCAGCAATGCTTTATTCAGCACTGAAGGGGCACATCTTCAGGAGCAAAATGGCAATAGGCCACCTCAAGGGTCTGGCTTTTATAGGCGTTAGCAGAGCCAGATCATTAGAGGAGCTAGTTACTTTTAGTGGGCCCTCTTGGTGGGCAGGGCCATGGTGAGAGGAGTTTAAGGTGGGGTGGGAGGAAAGGTAGGTAATCATATCCTTCACCAATAACTCATTCTTCGTTATTGTGATAGTAATGTCATGTTGATTCATGAACACATGGAGTAAAAATGTATTTACCAAATCTTCACAAATGATCTAAAGTATTGCTTTAAAGTATTTATTTTATTTTTCATTTCATATGGCATATTTAATATTGATACACAAATACTTTTTATATTTTGTATATACACATCTCATGAATATTATTTTATACTTATATTAACTGTAGAAAATTTTAAAATATGTACACAAACATTTAACAAAATTAACCATATGACTACTGAACATTTTTTTTAACTTCTGCTATCTCAAAAAGTTATTCATCTGAAGCAGTTATTCTATGTGAATATAAAAATCACTTTAATAAACGTACATAAACCAATCTTTTACTGTCAGAAAAATGTATAAAAGCATACAAAAATTAACATGATTGTCTTCTTCTGTCTCAGTACATCAATTTCCAGTATCCCCTTGAGAGTACCAAATATATTCATATATTTCTTCCCTGGATGCAAAGTATTCCTTTGCATTTATTTATTATATGTCTGAATCTTTCCAAGATAAAATTTTCTTTAAAGTGAGGAACACTTTGCATCTTTGTATCCTAACATGCAATCCCTAGCTTGGCACAAAATGCTATTTGAAAAGTTAAAATGAGAATCATTTTTTCAATTGGTATAACCTCTAAATATTGAAAAATATTGGAAAATCAAAGATTTTTAGAAAATGTTCTTTTTCCTCTAGAGAAAGATTTTGGAGGTGTCCACACCTGAGTTCAAATCCTGTCTTCTCCATTGACTAATTCCATCACATGGCTATTTACATAGTTTGATTTCCTGACTGGTAACAGGGAAATGCTAGCTTCTAACTCAAAATGTTTATAGAATTAGATGTTTGTAAAGTGGTGATCAAAGTGCCATGATTATATGACATTGCAAATTAGTTGTGACTACATTTGTATTAATAATATCATAGCATATTTAAACTATAGGAAAAATAGCACTATTGATACTCACATAATAATCAAATATTAAAGAAATTTGAGAAATAAATGTATAATCGTATATGTGGCGAAGACCAGTGATTCCTTCACTGGAGGGCAGACAGGGAACATTTTGGAGACTAGATTGCTCTTAGATACCACTTCCTGGGCTAAGCAATTCCATGTATCAATGTCTTCCAAACTCAAAACGACCATTTATTTAGTTATTGTTTTTAAGTTTATTTCACAGATTGGAGAATGAAGACTTGGAGAATATAAATATTTAGTCAACTCACACAATTTGTAAATGATAAAATCTGTATTTCCTCCCAGGGTTCACTGTTTCGAAAACCAGTTTATCTTCAGATTATTCCATGTTGTCTACCTATAGATTTGGGTCCTCCACAATGACATTAGGATAACATTTGTTGACAAGAGATTGGTAAACTATCACTGTCTTAAGGATATGTTGGCAGTCTGTGTAGTTACAGAACTTAGATATTATTTTTTAAAACAAGTTAAATGTCATATTTTCATTGGGCACTGCTATTGATAAGGAAATTGTGGTTGATAGAGATGGCAATTTTTTTGAAACTTGTATGTTACTTTTCATAAAATAAATTTCAGGTAGAATGAAGGACAGACTAAAATTAGACAATTGCATGGCACTTGAACCACTAAAATTATATAAGAAAAAAGTACCACCAAGATTGAATGAAATCACTTCTTTAAATGAAAAATAAATGTAAAAGTTTTACATAAAATCTTACAGATGATGGATCCTTTAAAACGTAACTCTTGAACTGCAGAACCATGGAAAAGATGTGTTTTGCTATTAATGAAAAAAATACCTTTGACTAATGTGAGCTCACTTTCCTTGCAAATGCACTGGGTATTATTTCCAAATAGGAGAAATTTACATATGCAAAATTTTACCAGAAACAACCAGTATTTAATAAATATTTAGTTCATTGTCTCCTCAATTGGTGAATTTTGCCTGAGTCTTTCATGTTAGAGTTCATTCTTTGAGAAAATGTTTGTTTAGATGTGGAAAAACTCAGAAACAACTGCTCATAGCTATACTTTATGTAAATAAAAAGTCAAGGGTTTAGTTGTTTAAATGAATACACATCAGTTTAATATAGAAAAATAATTTGATTGGATATTTAAATGACTCCAGTGACAGAGAAAATTAGAACTTTTTTGTTTTAAAAGTTATGTTACCCATATTGAAATAGTAGTTTGAAAAGACACAATAGAATCAATTATTCTTCTTTAAAATATTAAATCCTCTTGCGTTATTACATTTGAGTGCTTTAGTATTCCTTCTTACTTCCTTTCTAGGATTTGACAAAAAAGTGAGTCCATATAAAATTAACTGACAATTTTAAATAAAAGTGTGACTACTTTGCAATAAATGATAAGAATTAGATTATGCATATGAGATTCTGTTACACTTATGATCTAATACAGTATTTTCAGTTATTCTATAAATAAAATCATGATTAATTGCTTAGAAAGAAAAAAAATGAAGAAATGGAACCATTAAAATGCTATCGGAATTTGATAAAAGTGGAAAAAGATTATACTCAATTTCTTTTTCATGGAGTCTGATTTTATAAAAAAAAGTAGAAAAAATGATATCTCATCATTAATATTAAGACACTTTACATCAAGACATTCTATATGGTATTTAAATAAAAGTATCTCTTTTAAATAAGACTCATTCTTTAAAGTTTGATCTTGTACTTATTTCTATCCTTCTTAATTTGAGCATAAAATCAAATATTGTTTAAGCCCCATTATATTTTATACCTATAGACACACAGTTTAGTGTGGATAGAAAAAGTAAAGAACCCATCAGATTTTTGTGTATGATCTCAAACTACTGATAACTACAGAATGGTAAACTTTACCCATTGATTCCAAGCTTTTATTGAGCATGTTTGCTCCCCTACAATTATTAGATACTGTTTCCTTATTTCTGATCTTCACATGAAGTCCTGATTCATATTTCATTGAAAAAAAAATTGAAACTATAAGATTGGAATGCTATTGCAATTTTATACGACCACATTTTTCAATTTATTTATCAGAATGTGAACTTTCAAACTTTATCAATGAGTAAATTAAAACCTAGAGAAGTCAAATATGTGGACTAAGGGAAATAAGAATTGAATTCACATCTCTTGGAAACTGGATCCAAAGTCAATCGTATTATGTTGATTCATAAGCTAAATACCAACCCCGTCCGTATGAATGTTAATCTTGAAACTGCAATACTAGGCTTAATAACAAGAGAAACCCTTTCTCATATTTTCTAAAATTTTCTAAGTGATTATTTCTTTAGCTTATTGAAAATAGGGTCAGGAATAATTAAGGATTTCTCTCTGGAAAATGACGTGCCTTGACTTTAAAAAAATAGTCAAAACAGAAATTGCAGATAAAAATGCTAGATAGAGCATTAACAAATGAGTTGATTGTCAACTATTCGTTTGCATTGAGTGCCAAAATATATCTTGGTGTTTTCTGAATTCGGTACATTTCTTGCATGAAAGAGAAATCCTCTCAACTGAATGGTCTGGGACAAGTTCAGTTAGATCAGAATTTGAGAGTGCACATGTAGATGGTTACCGGGAACCTTCAATTGAGTCTTAATAAGCATAGCCAAACAACTGTTTTGTTATCTACTTTACTTAGAACAGACACTAGTGTTTTAATACTTTGATCTACCATGATGAATCAAAAGCATGCCATGTGCCATATCTTAGTAAGTTAGGGATAGAATTAATGTTCCTCAACAGGATAAATGCCATATAAGATAAGCCCAGAGTTTATGTAGTGATGATGAAAAGTTGGAAAATTGTCATAGAATCAGGAACAAGACAAGGATGCTAACTCTCACTACTTCTGTTCCATTTGGTAATAGACATTCTAGATGGAGCAAGTAGGTGACAGAAGTAAAAAGCAACCAAAAAGAAAAGGAAGATGTGAAATCATTTCTGCTGATGATATGATTTTATATAGACAATCCTAAAGACACTGAAAAAATTATCATAACTAATAAATTCAGTTAAGTTTCAGAATATGAAATCACCATTAAAATTCATTAGGATTTCTATACACCAACAATAACTTTTCAGGAAAAAGAAATAAAGAAAAGCCCATTTCCAATAACATAAATATTTATACTGAAGATTAAATTTAATCAAGGAGGTGAAAGATCTATCTACATATAACTATAAGAGATTAATGAAAAAAGTTGAAGAAGACAAATAAATGGAAAAATCTTCATGTTCATGAACTGGAACTGTACAATCATTAAAGTATGGACATAACTCAAAGGAATTCAGTGTGATTCCTTTCAGATGTCCAATGTCATTTTTTTCATAAAAACAGAATACTAATTTCTAAAATTTGTGTAAAACTACAAAAGATCCCAATGGAAAAAGCAGTCTTGGACAAGAAAACAGAAAATTCCAAACAAGAACCAAACCAAAAACCCAGTAGACATTACATTGTCTGATTTCAAAATATATTATAATTCTGTAGTAAATCAAAACTACATGGTACTTGAATTAAAATAGTCATGTGATCAATGGAACAGTCCAGAAATAGTATGTATGGGTAATGTTTTCAGACAAAGGTGCCAATAACACAGACCTGAGAAGGGATGGTCTCTCAAAAAAAAAAAAAAAAAAGAGAGAAATGATTCTCAGTAATGAGAAAACTGTATGTTCACATGCAAAATAATAAGATTTGACTCTTATTTTACATTATCTATAAAAGTCAACTCAAAATAGATAAAAGACTTAAAAGTAAGGCCTGAAACTTTAAAACTAATAGTAGAAAACATAGGGAAAAAAACATTGGTTTGGGCAATGATTATTTTAGATATGACCTCACCAAAGGGAAAAATTAACAGAGTGGAGATGACTCAAGGGTTGAAACAATGTATATGAAAACAATCATCTGATAGGGGACTGAGATCCAAAATGTATAAGGAACACAACTCAATAGAAACAACTCAATAAAATAAGAAGACATAAAAATGACTAACATGTATAAGAAAAAATAGTCAACATTATAGTCATCAGAGAAAGGAAATTAAAATCCCATTCTGGTGTTTATCCATCAGAACATGCTATAGTGATGCATACCATGTAATCACTATGTGTGTGAAATCAACATACTAAATTGATGCATACATACCAAAGTTCATAGCAATGCAATTCATAATAGACAAGTTATGGAACCAGTTTGTTCCTGTCAACAGGAGTGGAATAAAAAAAAAGTGGTGTATATATGCCAAATAGAGTTTTACTCAGCCATAAAGAAGAATGAAACTATGTCAGTTTCTTGGAAATGGATGGAACTGGTGAACATCATGCTAAGTGCAACAGCCAAACCCAGAAAGTCAAGCATGGAATGTTTTCCTTTTATAAATGGAAGTTCAGTAAGCAAGTGAGAGAGAGAAATATAAAAAACCCACAATATATCACCTACCATCTGTTAAAAAGTAACAAATGTTGAGGTTGTGAAGAAAAGGGAACCCTTGCACATCGCTGGTAGGAATGTCATTAGTACAGCCATTATAGAAAACTGTATGGAGATTACTCAAAAAATTACAAATAGAATTACCATATGATCTAGCAATACCACTTTGGGATACATATGTAAAGGAATTAAACTCATTTTGGTGAAGAGGTCATCATACATCCATGTTCTTTGTGACATTATTCATAATAACAAAGACAGAAGCAATGTAAGCATCCGTCAATTGTTGAATGGATAAGGAAAAAATATATACACACAATGGAGCAATACTCAATCTTTTAACATGACAGTCTGTCCTTTACAACATAGAGGAACTTGTAGAATATTATGCTAAGTAAAATAAACTAGGTTGAGCCAGCATGATAGTACATGCCATCAGTAACTTGGGGGACTGAGCCAGGAGGATTGTAAGTTCAAGGCCAGCCTCCACAAATTAGCAGGCCCTACTCAACTTAGTGAAACCTATCTCAGAATTAAAAACAACAAGAAAAAAAGAGGCTGGGGATGTAGCTCCATGAGAAAAGTGCCCCTGGGTTCAATCCCCATAAACAATAAATTAATAATAATAATAATAAAATTAAAAGGTGCAGAAAGACAAATATGATCTCACTCATGTGTGCAATTTTTAAAAATGTTAAACCCATAAATGTAGATGGGGAAAAGGAAGACGAAGGTAAAATGATACAAAATTTTCAGTTGAGAAGAGGAGTAAATTTTAGTGATATATTGCCCTCTGTGCTGACTGTTGTTAATAAATGAATCATATATTTCAAAATTAATGAGTAGATTTTAAATGTTCCCATCACAAAGAAATTATAAGTATGCAACAGAATAGACAAGATAATTGACATGATTTAATAATTACACAATTTATATCTATAACATAGCATCATATTTTACCCCATAAGTATATATAATTAATCATTAATGAAAACTTATATTAGATTTTTTTTATATAGAGTTCACTGTTTTTATGGGAAAATCTCCCACTGTGCATGTGTTTACACACACACACACACATACACCCTTATTTATTGCCACTTTAAGTAGTATACTTGGTAGTTCTTTTGTCATTTTTCATATTTTCTACTGTAAATGTGTTATTTTACGTTATGCAGAAAATCTTAATTTTTTAAAAATATTATATGGTTGGTTACCCAAAAAGAGGTTCCAGGTATAAGATAGTATTTCAGGCTAATCTGGAAGAATATGTAAGATTTGCATATGAGAGAATAAGGGACATTGCGAGTAGATAGAAAAGCTGAAGAAAAGACATGCAAATGATGGACTTCATGTTAGTAAATAGGCATATTTCTTTGGGATCAATTATTGCAATTGATCCATGACAGAAATGAATGGAAAGAATCACAACAATGATGCCACACACTTCACACACTTCACCAAAATTTTATCTATTTTAGAGCAATTGAATAGCTTGTGGTAAATTTATACTTAACTGTTTACAAATCAGAAATCTAGAAAATGACCTGAGCATAAAATTACTGATTTCCCTTTGTGTGTGTGTGCTGTGTGAGTGTGTGTGTGTTTATATATTTAAATTCCCCAAATAATATCTAAGCAATAATTGATTCTTCCTCTTGATTCTAGTATCAATGCACATAAAAATGTTTGATTTATCAGGAACCAATGTGATATGCCATCATTATACTCTGAAATTTTTCTTCATGTCATTTATAACCAAGAAAATGATATAATAATTATCTGATTGCTTAATGCTTTTTCCTCCACTAATCTGTAAGCTCCCTATAGATGACTGAGCTGTCATTGATGTTCAGAGTTATCTAATCTGAGGGGTGCATGGTGCCCAACTTATCATGAATGTGCAATAATTGCTAATTTAATGGATGAAGAATTTAAGTCTTGAATTCCACGTGTATTAGAGATTTTTAGTACTAAAGAAGTTGCTTATATCCTACTCCATCTCCATTCTTGTTACCTAGGTGAGCCTAGTTATTTTTAATGCCTCATTGTTCGTCTGATTGAGTTATGAGATTATTCTCACCAGCTCCAGTCACTGAGGCAACAGGATTCCTTTGCTGGGAGCAGTTTAATAAGAAATTTGGTTGTTTTCTTTTCGTCATACTAAGCATCCCTTAATCTTTAAATTTGGACTTTCTCTTGGGAACAATATTTCTTCTATTTCCACTGAGTTAACGATTCAAGTTCCCTTTGTAGGGTTTTCTCAGAAAAATGGAACTAATTCCTTTTCACAAATCTGCAGACAATGGACAGACTTATTATTAAATTTTCTATTAATGAGAGGGAGAAATTGATGTGCTACTTAATAATGTATCTGCAATAAGGCCATCATGGAAAACGGAAAAAGCTAAAAACTAAATTCTCCTCCCATTTGTGGTTGTTTCTCATTACAGTTATCCAGCTTCTTATAAAGATGCCTGTTTTCAAAATTACAGTATGGTTGCTATGGTGATATGCACTTTATAAATCATGTACAAAGTCTGTCTTCATTTCCACTGTGCCCTGAAATAATAAAGAAGATTATTAAAGTGAAGTCACAAGAGTCTTGAAAAGGAGTCTGGCGAGAGTGGAACAACGAAGGCGTTAAACATTAAAAGCAAAATTTCAAAAGATCCCATGAAGATCTCATTAAGTATTTGTGGTAGCCTTGGGGTCATTCAATGATATTTTGGACAGCTTTCAGAGTCTTTCCTGAGAGATAAAATGTTGGTGATTGATGATGAATTGTTCATTGATATTTGACAGCACTGACAGTTTACCTGTGTGATTTGGGATTATTTTCTCTCACAAGAGATGAGTGGGTTAGAATCTCTGTGTTAGAATTTCAAACACAGTATATCCCTTGAGGGCCTGAGTACTTTTTACATTTTCTTTCAATTTTTAACATTTTAGAGTCATATATAGTCTGTTTTTATTTCTTTAAAAATAAAAAAAAAAAGTGATTCGTACTCTGCTTTGCAGGCAAAATTATTCCAATTGACACAGTTGAAGACAAGCCACTCAGAGGAATTATACAACATGTCACTATTTTGAAAATAATTTTCTTTCCTACGCTCATTTGCCTCAAGACCATGTTTGTGTTTTTCATTGTGTTCATTGGAAAACTAAGTTTCAGATGGCAGCTGTTAGATGCAGTCTCCTGGGAAAGACTGATGATCATCATAGAGGAGATTCTGGAAAATTAATAGCAGGGTTGTCCTCTACTAAGAGTTCTCATCAGAGAGAGGGCCCCTGTACAATTAAAATTAACTCAACTAGGACAGAGGCTCTCTTTGAATATTTTAATTGGATGGTTCTTTATGGATTTATTTTCTATCATCTGTTCATCTACTGCATGGAATAGGGCTACCAGTATATTTGCAGAAACCATCAGGTTTGACCACAGGGTAAGTCTCTCTACTGTAGAAAGCTCAGAATGAGGAGACTGAAGAAAACGTATGGCTATGGCTTAAATTGACATGTTAAGCAAGTGACACTTCCACCTCCAGAGGAGAAGAACCACTATGTGGACAATAGCAAATTGTCTACACTCTACCACACTAGGAGCAACAGTTCCAGATTGCCAACCCATGCCATGGATCACAGGTATTGGGGTCACCAAGAAAGATGACTCATGGGATGGGAAGAGACAGAACATTGTTAGCTTAAACAGAGTCAATTTCCCATGCAAAGTGGTTCCCACCTCTCAGCTGACTCAAGGAGATGATCTGCACCCATCTCCCAAATTGTTTATGCAAAACACCTCATTCACTCAAGGTTGGGAGTGGATTTAGTAGTGTGGTTGGCAAAGTACTTTATGATATAATCATATTAGGCAGACAAAGGAGGACACATTGAGTCCAGAATAGAAAAAGCTCATGCTTTGATGCATGGTCCCTAATACAACAAGATTCAGAGGTAGAGTTTTTAAGCAATGATGAAAGCCAAAACCATATCAGTGAATTAATTCATTCAATAGATTAAAAATTTGAATGAATTTCTGGTTGGTAACTATATATGGGAAAGGTGTGGTTGGAGGAAGTAGGTCACTGGGAGCACGTCCTTGGGGATTATTATTCTAGATTTCTCTCTCACTGTCTCTCTTTCCTTGTTTCCATGAGCTGAACAGTTTTCCTTTACCATACTCTTCTTCCATGATGTTCTGCCTCAACTTAGGCTTAGAGCATTGGAGTTTGCTGATCAAGAACTTTACCTACAAAACTGTGAGACCAAAATAAACTTTTCCCTATAATTTGTTCATGTCAAGTATTTTGTTCACAGTGATGAAAAGCTGCCTAACATACTTAGACAAGACAATTGTCCAGTACAGACTGTGAGGGCCCTATAGTTCTTGGTAATAAAGTATTTGAGACATGAAGATTATTCTTAAATACCTTAGCAAGGGTCACCAAAGTGAAAATGCACACATGACTGATTTTCCCAACATTCCACCCCATGACCACCACTTGGCCACCAAAACAATAGATAAAGCATATTAAATCTCTGATATTACCATTGCCTGACCCAAAATTTGAGGTGGAGCTGGGTTAAACTGGGCTTCTGAACAACCATATGGATGTGGTTTGTTCTCCAAGCTCCTGTTTATTCTGATATACCACTTTATAAGAGTAATTAGGGAAACCAGATCCAGGAGGATTACTGGATCTCCCTGAGAGGTGATCCTCAAACAGGAACTAAAGTATCTGGATTAAGTTAACAACAACAAAAAATTAGTCTAGAGAGGATTATAGGTGTACGGATGATAAACATGCTGCCTGAGCATCAATCCTTTCCATCTCAGGTTTTACCTTCCTCATACTGTAAACATACACATAGCAAGAGGGGTTGGCACACAGCAAACATTACCCTATTCCGTCAGCTAATTATCAAGTGCTATTAGGTCATCTCTCATCAATTTTTGAGTTTTGCAAGAACTCTTGGTCTTAAATGACTTGAGGAAGATCTAAGTGTTCATGTATCAGTTAGGCCATTACAATGGGACTGTGGGACAAGGAAGGCTAACCTGAGATAATAAACGAACAATTATTTATGTTCGTCTCCTTTTAGCACAGCTAAGTTGACTCATTTCAGCGTGTCTTGACATAGCAAAGGCTTCTGGAGGAGGGAAAAAAGATTAACGTTTCCACCCTCATTTTACTTCATAAACCTCTTGAGACTGAAGATGTTCTTATCCAAGCTGGGTGATGATTATCTGTGGATAGTTACTCAGACTGTCAGATTTTTAAGACTTCATTTTCCATGGAGACTCTTGCCCTTGTTGCTTGCTCAAAATCTTTTCCCCTCAGTTGTCCAACCCAGGAATGGAGTTTGCATACTGAACAGATTGATACATCCTTTGTTGTATCAGCTACCTGAACCCAAAGTCCTAGAGTCAATGTCAGGAGTCCTGAGCACAACCAAAGGAGGCCTGGTGTCTTTATATTCTGTAATACCTTCTTATTCCTATGGGGTCCTACAGGAAGGAGGTACATGGGTTTTAACTTGGAGGTCCTAATGCTGATGTCACTGATGACTAGATCACAAACTACCAATGTAGAATACATTTCAGAAAGAAATTAAAGAACAGCTGTGTATACTGAAATAGGGATTTTACAGGCATAGCCTAATCAGTCAAGTGGGAGTGGGAAGACTATGTACTTGACTTCCTTTCCGAACAAGGGAATTTAGCTTATCAATTTCAGTGACGATGAAATCTGCATGTATTTAAGACATGCTTTAAGAAATTAATTAGAATATAGAAATTGTAGATAGTAGTTACAGTTTAGATATATAGAGGTATCCCCAAAAAACTCATGTGAGAGACAGTGCAAGAAAGTTTGGAGGTGAAATGATTGGGTTATAAGAGCCTTAACCTAAATAAAATATTAATTCACTTGAATAAATTAACTGGGTGATAACTATAGACAGGTAGGGTGTCTTTGGAGTGTATAATTTGTCCCTGAGAAGCTAATCTTAGTCACTTTCTGATTCCTGGCAGTCTTGTTCTGAGTTGCCTTTATTCATTCCTCACACTCTTCTGCAATGATGTTCTGCATCACCTTGGGCCCAGAGCATTGGACTAGCTGTCTATGGACAAAGATTTCTGAAACAGTGAGTGTGAAATAAACTTTTCCCCTGTAAAATTGTTCTTGTCAGATCTTTGGTCACAGTGGCAGAAAAGCTGAGTGAAACAATAGTATTTAGATAGCTTTAGATTTGTGTATATATGTGTGTTGTGAATAAAATATATGCAAGTAAACTGGTGTGGTAAATTCTTCCTAAATCTGGACTGTAATTAGATATGCTCTATGTATGTATATATATATATATATGAATATATACATATATAGAGTTTTCTCTATGTGAATTGTGTGTGTATAGTGGGTTTATTTTAAATTATGATACACAATTATATATAATATGCATTTATTTGTACATAAATTAACATGTTTAGATAAAAATGCGTGGCAATGAATGACAAGTCCTTTTTATAAATATATTCCCACATAGATGATACATGCTTATATACCTGTGGGTGGATTAAAGTTGACTCAAAACTTTTCCAAAGAGGTTTCCAAAGAATTAATAAAGAATAAAAACCATAGGGAATTATCTATTTAAAGAATTTTCATTATTTTATCACTGTCTTAATACTGACTATTGAATGTTGAACTCCATTTTTTCTGCCTCTTCATTTTCAGTTAAATATGTTTTTATAAATATTCATAATATAATTTACTCATACACAGTATTGCATCTGGAAAAATTATATTTCATTACAAGAAATGGCTTCTGGTGATTAAATCCTATCCTTTTTGTTCATCAGAATTATACGGTCTTAGCATTCTGTTTGTTGAAAAATATATGTGAAATTATTCTTAAATAATTTAAAAAATCACAAACATAATCTTATCACCTATTCCATTTTATAAATGAGGTATGCAATTCCCATTGTGGTAACTACAATTACATTATTGCTGTTTCTATTATTTCATGAAGGTTGTTAGATACCAGATGAAGTTTGATATATAAAATCAGATGTTTCAGTATTGTTATGCTAAATGAAAATTTTGGGTAGTTTAAAAAAATCATTCTGATGTTATTATCTATGTTCCAGATCACACTTAAGTCTAATATATTTGTATGAACTCTAATAAATGGAGGGTAATTTTTAATCCTATAGCTTGAGGGGCATCATTATTCTTCTACGTAAACTAAGCATATTGTAGGTACCAGAGAAAAAATTTCTTAGGAATTCAACTGTTTCTTTCTTGAAAACGATTTCCTATACTTGCCTTGTGTGACATGTAGTGTCAGACTTAACTCCAGGTCATAATACTGAAATGTTACACTGACTGGAACTATAATTGATAACATGTTTCCTAACTTTATAATACTCAAAAATAATTTTTCTTATTTCTTCTATTTTTCTCTCATTATCTAGCTCAATTGTTTCCTTTGAAATTAATTAACATGTTTGCATGTGATTCTAGCATGAATCTGTTTGACTATTAAAAATAACAATCTCTTATTTGTACCCCTCATGGAGAGTTACATGTAAGTCTTGGATCTTCAGTCTCTAACTTGATGAATGCTTTTGAAAAGCTTATGTTACTTCGGCAAACTTCCTATTTTCTTTCATTAAAACCATACTGAGAGCATATTTTATTCCTAGAACTCTTAAACGTTGATTATTTATGGAGTACTTTGAGGTATCTTGGATAAAATTTATTAGTTGTAGCACTGTATTATTTAGCACATATTGAACTGTCTGCTTTCTATGTATTATACAAAACATATCAAAGTATGCATTAACTTGGGCATATTGGAGCAGTTTTGGAGATTGCTAATTAGAGGACATTGATTCACTAAGGATTGTTTCCTTTTGGAAATGATATAATCATGCTATTTTCTTTGTGGAGTTTATACAACAGGACACATTTTGAGGTTAACTAATAATTGATACCTAATTGAAAAATCGTAACTACTATGAAATAAGATTAAAACTAAACAAATAAATTTATTTTTTGGTTTTATCAACTAATATTTAAACATTATATTCTAATCACTTTCTCTAATTTTCATTATTATGATAAATTCCATATCTGTATGCTATAATCTTTGCCCTCACTTTCAACTTTATTTTGTGTTATTTATTTATAAGCAGAGCTTCTATTAATAACTCTGAAGGACTTCAGTCATGATGTCAAAAAGTGAAGAAATTGAATTCTTTTGAGTTGCATGCACCTTTTTCCTAGGTACTCCCAAAACATTGTCTTTCATTTTTTTATGGGTTAGGCAACATTATGTTAATAATCTCTGGATGTTGGTTCTTTTAGGTCACCCTTACCAAGCACCCAGTGCTCTTTCTCAGTATTTAGTTTTTTTGGGGGGTTTTGTTTTTTCTTCAATTTTCTTTTATAAGTTTTAGTGTGAATTATATTTTCTTGGTTTGTTTTTCTTCCTCAGGAACTTTTATCATCTCTCTGTAATTTCCCTGGTCTGTTTTCAATACCTTGCGTATTTTCCTCTTAAATTTTATCAATTTTTAAATTTTAATAGTCATTTAAAACCCCCCTTCTTTTGCTTTTAAGAATTATTTTGTTTTTGATAATGTCACTTTTGTGTTTTGTTCATTTATTTAATTCTGAATTTTAAAAAATTATTTCCAATTATTTCTTGAGTTCTGTGGCCTTGATTTTGAGTTTTCTCTTTCTCTATTATGTTGTTTTTGTGTTATTTTGTTAATGTCTTATTGTTCATTTTGATATTACTTATAATTTTAATTGTCTTGTAGGCCTGTTTCTAGCATGCTTTCCTTGTCCGTAAGGATATTATCATATTTTTTATTCTCTTTATTCTTATAATAATTTCACCTGAAGTTCTGTATTTATTCTGTTCATGCTCTCATTTTGGCATGTAGTTTTCTTGAACTTTATAATGCAACCAATTTCAGAAAAACTCTCCTGTCTTCCCAAAGCTGCTCTTCTAATGCTTATGAATAGTGGTCAGCAGTGCAAAACTTGCTTTCTGTGAATCCTGGTTCTCTTTCTCTTCCCATCTTTGATCTGGATCTCCTCCTTGGTTTATCTGGTTTTATTATCTGGCTCAATTTTTATTTGATTTTCATCAATTACTCTCCAGGGTGGGGACTTGTCCTACAAGGGAGATTTCTCTGTTCTGTTTTGAGAGTTGCCAGGTCCTGGTGTGCTGCATCTCTTTCAGGATCCATTACTGCATGTACCTTCTTCTCACTCCTCATCCAAACCCTTCAATGACAGCTGCTTTTCTCAAATCTGCAGTCTGTGGTTTTAGTGAAGCCGTAATGGGTCTGTGGGGGCTCCTGATCTTTCCTTAGACCCTGTGTCCCTGGCTTCATCCTTCTTCCCCATCAGCTGGTTTAACAACTACTGCGTGAGGTCTGGGATTGGTGGGGACATCCTTTTACCTTGTTTGTCCTCAGACATTGTATTTGTGCTTATTTGCTCCATTAGTGATAGATAGAGAAAACATTCTGTGCTCGTCTGTCGTCTTCCCAGAACCCCAGTTATAGCTAGAAAGAAAGTGAACATAATGTACAGCTTTATCCAGATTTACAAACTCAATGCCCCTGTGCTACAGCATTACTACCACAAAGCATTACGATTTTAAATAGACAATTCTCATATGTAGACCTATACATCAAATGTTTTCTGAGTAATTTCAAACCCCGAGTCTTTTCTCAGAATTCATTTTAAGAGATAATAGATTAACCTTAAAATATAACTACCTCGGGCCGGGGATATAGCTCAGTGTGGTAGAATGCTTGCTTTGCAAGCATGAGGTCCTGAGATCAATCCCCAGAACTGTTAAAAAAAAAAAATATATATATATATATATATATACACATACAATATATATATCAGCCTGTAATCCTGAGTTTCAAGGTGGCCGAGGCAGGTGGAACACAAGTTTGACACCAGACTCAGCAATTTAGCCAGACCCTCAACAACTGAGCAAGATCCTATATCAAAATAAATATTAAAAAGACTGGAGACATATGACAGAAGTAGATCACCCTGGGGTTCAAGGTTCAATCCCCAGTATATAAAAGAATATAAATCTATAAATAAGTAACCACAAGCATTCAGTATTTTAATTGAATTGTTATCCTTAAATATTTATTTTTGCTTTAAAAGAAAGACTAGTTTTTTTCTTTTCCCTTAATTAGATTTTAGTTTTGAATAAAATACTTTGAACCCTAGAAAATATGTTTTGTTTAGAATAATTAAAATTTAATGCAGTTAAAAATTAAACACTAGGATACTGGAAGTTGTTGTTTTCTTTAGATGAGATTTAGTTGGCCTTATTGGAAAGTTTCTTTCCCCACTTTCCCTTTGGTTTATACCTTCTCCCTTTGATTATAATTTTCTATTTGATATTTTGGAGACCAAGCAGTGAATTTTCAATCTGTTTGACAGTAATTATGAGTTATGATATAAATTGCTTTGTTTTCTTTACAGTAGGAATACATTTGATTGCTGAAAAATTGATTTGCTTCTAAATAACTATTTTTTAAGCATAATGTGTCATCTTGACACCATCATCATCCTTTCCTGAACTCTGTGTGTCTTTTATTGTTAATGTAGAATATTTAAATTATGTATTTGATATGTCTTTGTTCAGTGGCTAGAACTTCCTCATTCCCTTTGTAGTGGGGAAAAAAGGAAATTTTTAAATTCAACAATATTTTTTTGAAATGCAGATATGATAAGTTTCCTATTTGTTTTTTAAAAATGTATGTAATAAAATGTCAAGAAATCATGCTACATATTAAGCTGAATCCTAATGTCATTATTACATTATATGGAAACAATTTTTTCTCTTGTTTTACTTTAACTTTTTTTTTTTTTTTTTTTGGTTTACAACAAATGATTTGCTTTCAAGGTATGCACCCAAAATGTAGCAGTATACAAAAGTGGAACCCTGTGCCCAAATGTTCTGTTAAAAGGGAGTATTGTCCTTAACTGAACTGTCTGCAAGTTTGGTATATGAAGGAAACAACTGAGAAGAAGGAGTTCAGAAGGCACAATTCAAAACTATTGTCCAAAGCCCAGTGTGGCAAACATCTTCAGAATGTTCTTCCTGGATATGCAGACCACAGCTTCTGGCCATTCTTTCAGTGTCTTGTGGTCATGTGGCAAAGTTTTACTGGGTATAATATTATAGATATGATGTACATGACTCTCAATTTTGGCCAAACCAAACACCCCTGAAAAATTCTTTATGCTTTATCTCCATCTGCTGAAGCAAGGTGAACTTTAACAATCAATGTGGAAACTAAGTATAGGGAAAGAGTCTACCCAAGAGAGGGGACAAGGATCACTGAATCACCCCCTTGGAGCATAGTTTCCTAACAATCAGGAACAATGCTTTCACACCTCCATATAATTTTCTCTTGGGTTAAGTACCTAGATTTTAGTGTTAATTTGGTAATATTGACAGCATTATCCAAAACAAATAGGCACTTCTAAAATTAAAAAATATATATATATCTCCCAGTAAGAAGCTTTCTTTCTTGAGAAATTTTCATATGAAGCTATTTTAAACTCTCCAGGAGGTTGAGAGGCTAGATTCTTAAATATTTTCCATTGGATAAGGATCTCCTAACATGGTATTATGATTTATATATGAGGTGGCCCCCAAAAGTTCATGTGTAATGCAAGAAGGTTTAGAGGAGAAATGATTGGGGTATGAGAGTCTTAATCTAATCAGTGAATTAAGGCCTTGAGAGGGACTGAGTGGTAACTGTAGACAGGTATGGTGTGAATGAAGAGATAGATCATTGAGGGTATCCCCTGGACACCTAAGAGTACCCTTTGTCCCTAAGGAGATCTCTCTCTCTCTCTCTTTCTGTCCTTTCTGCTTCCTGATGTGATGTCTTATTTTTCCCTCAAAGATTCCATACATTTTTCTCTAGCTTGATCCTGTGATCAGATTAAATGACCATATATGATGCTCATAGATTATATTTGCAAAATAAACTGTTCTTGCCTCTTATAACCTTTTTGTTGTCTCTTAGCAGAGATAACAGTATTTTACTGGTTTTTAATTAGTGGGTTTATGTAGGTAAAATTTACTGTGGTATATTCATAAATGTACAAAAGATAGTTTGATTAGATTAATTCACTAGTTCTTCCCTTTTCCCAACCCTTCACACTCCCCATCAATCCCCTTCCTCTATTCTACTAATCCTTCTATTTTCATGAAATTCTCCACACTCCCCTTTTCTTCTCTCCTCCTTCTCTTCCTCCTCCTTCTCCTTCTTTGTCTTTTCCTCCTCCCCTTCCTCTCCATTTTTGCTCTAGCTTCTGCACATGAGAGAAATCATTTGACTCTTGTCTTAGTCAGCATTTTTACTGCTCTGACTAAAACACCTGACTGGAAAAATAAAGGAGGAAAAGTTTATTTGGGGGCTCACTGTTTCAGAGGTCTCAATCCATAAACAACAGGCTCCATTCCTCAGGGCTGGAGGTGAGGCTGAACATTGAGCCAGAAGAGTAGAGTGGAGGAAAATCAGCTCACATGATGATCAGGAAGCAGGGAGAGAGAGACTCCACTTAGCCAGATACAAAATATATACCCCAAAGCCACACCCCCACAGACCCACCTCCTCAAGCCATGTCCTATCTGCCTTAAGTTCCCACTCAGTTAATCCCCATGAGGTGAGTAATTTACTGATTGGGTTAAGACTGTCATAAATCAATTATTTATTGTGTAAACCTTCTTGCCTTGTCTCACATGTGAGCTTTTGGACAACACCTCACATCCAAACCGTAACAACCAACCCATAACAATCCTTTTCTTTCTGAGACTGACTTATTTCACTTAACATGATGTTCTCCAGCTCCATCCATTTACTAACAAAAACATAATTTCATTCTTTTTATGCCTGAGTAAAACCCCGTTTTGTATATATACTTCATTTTCCTTTTCCATGCATTTGTTGAAGATCGGTTATGTTGGTTTCATAGCTTCGCCATTGTGGATTATGCTGCTATAAACATTGATGCGGCCGCATCATTGTAGTATGCTGATTTTAGATATTTTGAATGTATGCCAAGGAGTTAAGGGAGCTCAGTCATGTGGTGGTTCCATTCCTAGTTCTTTAAGAATTTCCATACTGTTTTCCAAAGTGATTGAGTAATTTGCAGTCTCACCAACAATAAATTAGTATATTTAATTTTTCACCACATCCTTCCCAGCACTTATGCGTCTTCTTGATACTTGTCTTTCTGATTAGAGCGGGATGAAATATCAATGCAGTTTGTTTTTTGTTTGTTTGTTTTCTGGTAGCAGGGGTTGAACCTTGGGATACTTGACCACTGACTCATATTTCCACTCGTTTTTTATGTTTTATTTAAAGGTAGATTCTCACTAAGTTGCTTAGGGCCTCACTGAGTTGCTGAGGCTAAATTGCTGCTTCAGCTTCTGAAGTCCCTGAAATTACAGAGGTGCAGCATCATGCCGAGCTTAATGTAGTTTTAATTTGTATTTCCCTGATGTTGAATATTTTTTCACATATTTTTTTGCCATTTGCATTTTTTTCTTTTGAGAAGTGTCTGTTTTGCTCAGTTACTAATAGGGTTTTTAAAATTTGTTTGTGTGTTTGTGTGTGTGTGTTAAGATTTTTGAGGTTTTTTTTTTAATGTGTTCTGGATAATAATCCCCTATCTGAAGAGCAGGTGGTGAATATATTCTCCAAGTCTGGAGGTTCTGTCTTTATTCTATTAATTGTTTCCTTTGCTGGGCAGAAGTTTTTGAATTTCATGCTCTCTAACTTACTGATTCTTGATTTTATTTCTTGCATTTTTAGTGTTTTGGTAAGAAAGTATATGTCTGTGCCAATATGTTGGAGTGTTGAGCCTATAATTTCTTCTAGTAGTTGCAAAGTCTCTGGTCTAATTCCTAAATCTTTGATTCACAGGGTGCAGGGTGAGAGATAAGGTCCTAGTTTCATTCTTCTGCATATGTTTGTCTCTATGTCTTATATTCTATTCCATTGGTCTTCGTGTCTGTTTTGGTACCAGTATTATATTATTTACTGCTTCAGCTCTCCAGTATAATTTGAGGTCCAGTATTGTAATGCCTTCAGCATCATTCTTCTTCCTCAGGATTGCTTTGGGGATTTGATTTTTTTTTTTTTTCAAATGACATTTGGAACTTTTTTCTACTTCAGTGAAGAATGTTATCGGTATTTTGATGGTGATTGTATTGAATCTACATACTGTGCTTGATAATATGGCCATTTTGAAAATATAAATACTGCCTATCCAAGAATGTGGGAGATCTTTCCATCTTTTGAGGTCTTCTTCAATTCCTTTCTTCAGTTCTCTATAGTTTTCATTATAGATATCATTCACCTCCTTCATTAGAAATAATTCCCAAGCATTTTATTTGATTTTATTTTAGATTATTGTGAATGAGATAGTTTCCTGAGTTTATTTTTCAGCAGATTCATTATTAGAGTCTAGAAAAGTGATTGATTTATATATGTTGATCTTGTATCCTATTACTATACTAACGTTATCATCTCTAAAAGTCTCTGGTGGAGTTTTTTGGGTCTTCTAAATATAGGGTGATGTAATTGGCAAACAGATATTTGACATCTTTCTTTGTATTCCTTTAATTTCCTTCTTTTGTCTAATTGCCCTGGCTAGAGTTTCAAGGACTATGTTGAATAGGAGCCATGAGAGTCAACGTCTTTGTCTTGATTCTGATTTTGTAGTCTTTGTCTTGATTCTGATTTTGGAGGAAGTTCTTTCAGTTTGCCTTCATTAAGTATGATGTTGACCTTGGGTTTGTCATGTCTAGCTTGTATAATGTTGAAGTAAGTTCTTTCTGTCCCTAGTTTTTCTAGTGCTTTGAAAATGGGTGAGTTCAGAACATTGTCAAATGCTTTCCCCACAATCTATTGAGATGGTCAGTTATTATTGTTCTTTATTCATGAGTTGAATTTATTGATTTGTTTACACTGAAGGAATCTTACACCCTTGGGATGAAACTACTTGATCATGGTATGCTTGATCATGGTTCTTAATGTGTTTTTGAATGAATTTTGCTAATAATGTATTAGGAATTTTTGTCCATCAAAGATATTGGTCTGCGGTTTTCTTTCCTTGATATGTCTTTATCTGGTTGTCATACCAATGTATACTAGCTCTATAGAATGAACTTGGCAGTGATTCCTCCTATTTTATTTCATGATGTAATTTGATAATTCCAAGAATAATAATAGGAGTTTCGTGTAAAGATCCGGCAGAACTCAGGTGAGAATCCATTTGGTCCCTTCCTTTTATTTGTTGGTATGCCTTTAATAGCTGCTTCAATCTCATTGCTTGATATTGATCTGCTTAAGTTCTCCATATCCTTATAGTTCAATTGGGATAGATCATATGTCTCCATGAAATCATCATTATCTTTGATATTTTCTAGCTTATTATAAATTTTCAAAATTGTTTGAAATGATCCTTTGCATTTCAGTAGTGTCTGTGGTTATATCCTCTTTAATCTCTGATTTTGTTAATTTGGGTATTCTCTTTCTTTTTGTTAGTTTGATTAAGGGTTTGTCAATTTTGTTCATCCTGTCAAAGAACCAACTCTATGTTTCATTGGCGATAACACTATTTTATAAACTTGTATCTAAATCTGTGTAGGTTTTCAGTAAATTTGTCAAATCTTTACTTTTCTCTTAAATCTGAAAAGAGTTTCTCACAAAAGCATTGGTTTTAAAATTATCTGAAATATTGTTGTCTCCTTTTGAACACTTATTATTTGAATGGAAAATGTGAGCATGTATGATATGTATTATATCTGTTCATTTGTAATATATATGTGTCTTTGTCTTTATGTCATGTTTTAATAAATTAAGTTCATTGTATAGCAGTTTAGTGTGCAAAAATAGGATTCTTATATCCCAGAAATTATGCCTGATAATCCTAAGGATAAGGAGAAAGGTTGTTGTACACTTTAGACTATCACATATCATATGTTGTAATATGCTGTGTGGCAGTTCCCCACTGTAGAGGTATGATTAGGTATATCTTCATTTTTCTCCCCTCATTTTCAGTGTATTATAACATGTGTCAGATTATATGTGCATATTGAATTATTTCAGTTCACTGCTGATCTGAGTTATGTCATTCTCCATAAGGCTCTGCACATTGTCATTTTGGCTCTTGGTGACTAAACTATGCTTTAGAAAACATAAATAATTTCTAGTAAAATGGTCATGGATGGCAAGCAGAAAATGGTACCCCAATCCTCTTGGAACTGGAAATCTTCAAACCTACTATGACACTTGCCTGAAACTACTACAGTGTTAATCAATAATCAAGATTAATGTGAAGATACACATCAAATTTGCCAAAATCACAAATGAAAAGCATAAACTTAACTGTGAAAAACGTTCATAACCATTTTTCTTAAGGCAGATCCTTTTCAGTATTTGATTATCTGCCTGTTCATTGTTTAGGCTTTTAACATTAAATTTTAAAGAAATTCAAAAAATTAAGAATGGAATAGCTCAATAAAATGAGTTAAAGTAAAAACATTAATATGCATTGTTGTGTCTGAAAATCTCCCTTTATCATAATCATTGAGTTAATCACTGGTATCCCTCTTGTTGACTCTTGCATCAGGCAAATTAAAAACGCTTCTCAAGTTTTGATCTCTTAAACAGAAGCAAGTTTCCTTAAAGAACAGAGAGAGGTCATTTCCAACATTTAGGGAAGAAACACATTTCAGGTTAAGAATATCTAATTTTTGCTAGGGATCCTGTTTCAAGAATTTCAGGGTTGATATATAGTGCTTCTACCTGTAAAGCTGTTGAATTGAAGATGAAAAGAAAGCATTCAAAAACTAAGTGTTAAGTATGTGTAGACACCTCCAATCCACCATGGATGGGAGTAACACAAAATGTGCAAAATCAGGTAATACACATTCATGGGACTTAACATTATTTGTAAACTTTAGGAATTTATTCATTGAAATAAATTCCAAAAGGCAAATACTTTTGGTCAATATCTGAGAAATAAAAATACGTTTATCCTGAATCCAAATATAATATTTGAGTACAGAATAAATCTGTGGAGGAAGAGATAGTATAGCACTGATGAGCTTTGTGTGGAGTAGGTTTTCCACTGTTAGCTACTTTCCTTTCAAAAGAACTTCTTGGCCCATCTCAAGTTGTTTCATGGATTTTTGCCAAAGTGAGAAAAAGTTCAGAAACTGTCACCCAAGGAAGATAGTGATGAACAAGACAATATCCCTTTACCTTGGTATCCACAAAGAGATCACTGCTGCCACCCAACCCAACTTTGACTAAAAAAATCAACACTCACTTGTTTGCCTTTTATTAATTAATTTTATTTCATTTACTAATTTCATTTGTTAATGAAATTTATTTCATTTATTAATTCTGTAAATTTGAGCTTAGTAAATGCCTATCATATGAAAGAGTTCAAATCAGAATACACCCATGCCAAAAGAATTCAGAGATTATGAAATCTAGGGCGAAGAGTGTCCATTCCACCTGCAGCACAGTGACAAACTCTACCTTCTCTTTCCACTGATAAAAATTCGGTCTGGAAACAGACACTGACTGCTCCACTTGCTGGTACCAGTCATTCCAATTTTTGAAACTACTATTTTAGAAGCTACATCAAGAGATTTAATCTGTTGTGTTTGGAAGCTCCAGTTTTCTCTGAAAAAGGTACACACTTCCTTGAAGACTAGTATAAAATAAGTGTTGTCGTTAAATTATGCTATTCTCCCTCTAATCTATTTACATGAATTCCAAATTATGTAAGAATTTATATAATTATTTTAAAATGAAGCAAGAAAAATAAAGTGCTATTATTTAACATAACATGATGTGAGAAAAAAACCATATACATTGTAATACTGAGCATTTTTAAAACCCTTTTTGAATGACATTTTAAGATACATTAAATTTTTATTTCAAAAATGTCAACAATATCATTCGTGTGTGCTCTGAGTTCTAAATTTGTTATTAATAGTAAGAAATTTTACTTGGCAAATTTTTATATAAAAATTTAATGTAAAATCAAACAGGGTTAACACTGACAACATCCATCCAATTTTATTAATATTTTTAGCACATGTCTGATTACATGAACGATATGAATCTACATCATGCACAACCATAGAAATGAAAAGTTATATCCCATTTGTATACAATAAATCAAAATGGAGTCTGTAAAAAAAAAAAAAGAATAGAATCCAGTTAACAAATCAACCAACCAATATACACACACACAATTGTAAATTTTATCATTACTTTTAAAATCACCAGGTCTACCAACTTTTAAAGCTGCCAGTAACTTTCTCACAGAACAAATAAAAGCCTTATCACTAGAATACTAAGAATGTGACTGTAGAAGAAGCAGCAGTTGAAATACTAAAACATATTTTCTCTATTTAAATGTTACATATAACTTATCAGTGCATGCAATATATTTAAGCAAAGAAAATATTTTTAAAAGTATATCCATTGCCTACTAAGTTCCTTTTTTTTTTTTTGTGGTGCTGGGGATTGAACCCAGAGCCTTGTGCTTGCAAAGAAGGCACTCTACCAACTGAGCTATATCCCCAGCCCTGCCTACTGAGTTCTTTGATGTATTGATGCGTTTTGTCCACACAAGAGAGTCACTGTAGCTCAAAAGGCAGCAAATCAGCCCTGCCTATTGGTGCACACCTCTAATCCCAGTGGCTTGGAAGGCTGAGGCAGGAAGATTTCAGGAGGATTGTAGGTTCGAAGCCAGTCTGAGCAACTTCGTGAGACCGTAAGAAACCTAGTGAGACCCCTGTCTCAAAATAAAAAAAAAAATAAAAGTAAAAATAAAAAGATCTGGGGATGTTAAGCATCCTTGGGTTCAATCCCAAGTATCAATAAAAAAAAAAAAAAAAGGCAGCAAATCCTGGATCTGGAGCAAAGACTATTTGAATAACTCTCCCTGTATGCCCAAAGGTAGGCATAGAAAGAGCAGAGACACACTTAGGATGCTTTGTCTGAAATTCAGCTAAAAAGTCAATAGGAGCCTTCACAAAATGTTGATGTTAACTAATTTCATATCTTTCTTCTTCATATTTTTCACCTGACAAATGAAGTGTTGAATTTAATTATTTATCCAGTACATGCAGTTTAAAAATACATCTTGGATCTGGAACTTTAGTTCAATGTTGTGCTTGCCTAGCATGCCCAAGGCCCGGGGTAGAATCTATAGCAATGCAAAAACTAAAATTTAAAAGCAATATATGTCTTGATAATTAAAAAATACATATACTTTCAGATCTTTGAGAAATTTCCCATTGATTTGTAATAAATCACCAAAAACATGATGTCTTACACAATACAAATTTTTTGTTTCATAGCTCTACAGAACAAAAATGAATCTTCAAATCAAGTCATTGGCAGGCTCCTTCTGGTCCAGTCCATTTTCTTGTCTTCTCCAGGATGCCTGAATTATTGGCTGCTGACACCTTCATCTTCATGAATTTTTCTCGAATGGAATTACTCTCACATTTTCTTCTGGTTCCCTCTTCCACATTTAAGGACCCATTTAATTGCACTAGTCTTTTCTAAATAATCTACAGCAATCCATTAATTTTACATACATAAATTAGCAAGATGAATTCCATCAGCTAAACATAATACCCTTTTTTCATGTAATATAAAATATTCACAGATTTTGAAGATCACCACTTTTTGGGGGGTGATCTGCCTACCACAAACTTGGACATCAAAAAAGACATTATTTTTAAAACATGCTTTTTAAAATTTACACATTTTAAAATTGTATAAATTAATCAAGCTGACATTAATTTCTTATTTTGTGACATAGCTATAACAACTTAACCATTGTATTAGCATCCTAAAACATAAGTGGAGGTATATTTATTTGTAAATTAAGAAGCTAGGCACTCAGGCTCAAACTGAAGTAAGCACTCAAGGAATTGAAGAGCTATAATAATTAATAGTAGTAGTATCATCTTCATTGGAATAATTACTACATAACTTTTGTCTTCAGAGCACAAAAAATTTATGATATGAGATCTTGACAAGTACCTAAAAGTAAGATATTGTCCTTAATGATAATACACATATTACCTATAATATATGCAATATAAATATTCTTTGTACTCATTGAATTACTGAGTCTTATACATTTTATTTATATTG
>JAJEJO010000311.1:452775-478216 GCA_020662805.1 Glaucomys volans | reverse complement strand
TGGCCATGGGGACTCCCAGAGGAGACAGAGCAGACCCGAGTAGTCTTTGCTTTGGCACTAGGGACTACTCGGGTCTGCTTTGTCTCCTCTGGGAGTCCCCATGGCCAACTGCCACCCCCATTTCTCTGGAAAATGGCAGTTCCTGTCTGGCACTATTTTGTGGATGAGGAACTGCAGCTCGGGCCACCAGGCATGGTTGAGGGGCACAGGGGAGAAGGGATAGGGCCCTGGGGCTTGCAGTGGTGACCCTTGCTTGGTCAGTACTAACCTGAGAAGCCAGCACCAGGCTCCAGGGACCCCATCAGCAGGGCACCACACCCACAGCAGTGAGGCCTGCTGCGTGGGGTGGGAGGAGCAGCCTTGCTAGCTTGTCTCTCCTTCCCGAGGCGTTATGTGCAGGAAGTTACCGGATGATCAGCCACCCTCTGCAGAGGGTGCAGTTGACCTGGGGAAACTGAGGCCTGCCAGAATGAACTTGCCCACTGTCGGCACATGGAGAAATGACGACAGTCCTCCCTGGGGCCAGCATCCACCCTCTGCCCTCCTGCTACTGCAGTGCACGGAGGATCCAGGAGGGGGCTGGGGCTGAGGCAGGCCTGCTATTTCCCCCACAGACTCAGACTTTTGGGCTCAGGCCGCCAGACCCACAGCATCAAGCTGAATGTGTGGGTGGTACTGAAGCCGCGGCTCCAGGGACTCTGTGGTCCCAGTCCTCAGCTGAGAAGGGCTGAGAGAGCCAGCCTGCCCAGCCAGCAGGAGCCCTGGGGCACAGTCCTCGGCTGGGCACAGAGCTTTCTCGAAAGGAACTGACCTGTCAAAGCAGGACCCATGCCAGCAACCTTTGCCTTGCCCCTGGCTGTGAGACAGCTGGGGGCCGTGACCCACGGCAGGAGCTGTATGCCGCAGAACCCAGGGAGGAGGGATAAGTGCAGGTGGGAGGGAAATGGCGTCTGCCTCAGGCCCAGCTGCAGGGGTGGCTCCACAACCCTCCCTGGCCCTGGAGGGACAGATGCTGGGGCACCTGGTCTCAGCTGGGGACACTGGCTCACCTCTGCTGTGTACAGTATGCACTGTGGAATGTAGCACACACCATTCTAGGGAGGGGCCCTTTCTAATTAGACAGTGAAGTCAGCCACTGTGAACTTCAAACAGCAAAAATAGGATCCTAAAAATAGCCCTGGGGAACTGGGAGGGGAACTGGGGGTGCAGCTGGGGGAGTTCTGGGGCCTGCTCAGGACAGTTCGCATGGGGCCTCCAGCTAGGCAGATGTGGTGACTGACACCAACAGACCTCCAGAAGCCCTGAGAACCCCAAGATCACAGTGTGGGCGTGTACTGTGGTGAGAAAGTGCTCCGCCCGGGGCTGCAGATCTACAGGTCTGTTCCCCGGGGGTCGTGCAGCTCTCACTATGGGAGGTTCTTTAACCTCTGCACCTGGGATGGAGGTGCTCTCCTGTATGCATGGACTGGCACACTGGCTATGTAAATGCACGTGTGTTGATCAGTTTCTAGAAGGGATGGGGTAACTAAGAGGGCCTTCCAGACATGCTCCCTTCTCAAAGTGGAGCCCACACACCAGAGCAGAGCAACACTCAGGGCTTTTTAAAAACAGGCTCCAGGACAGCACAGACCCTCTGAGACAGAACCCACATGTCCTCAGGACCCAGGGATGACAGAGTGTCCAGTAAAGTGTGAAGCATCCAGCTCCAGACTTCCAGAGGCCTACCCCACATGCCAAGGGGCGAGGCTGGGGGTGCCGTGAGATCCACTGTGGGTGAAGGTGTAAGACCTCAGCACATGGTCTGCTGTGGGCCAGGGGCCAGTCTCCCCTGCTCAGAGGCACCGAGAGTCATCCAAGCATCCTCTCAGCATCTGGGAAGCTGCGTGGTGGATGTCTGCCATCACTGGCTGGCCCCCCTGCGGTCACCATGATGCCCAGGGCCCAGTCCTGCATCTCTGGCTGCAGAGTCCCAGTTCTGTGGGACACTCGCCTATGACATACCAGAACAGACACCCCACAGGGAGTGAGACCAGACCCCCTGGAGGACAGATGCAGATGCACAGAAGCTGGGGACCAAGTGGAGCTCTGGTGTGAGGCTCCTCAGGTAAGCCACTCTGGAGTGGGGATGAGCCAGCCTGGGTCAGTGACTCCTTGAATGGTGGATTTATTTTTATTTCTTCAAACTTATCTTTCACCTCTTTTGGAATTATTATTTTCATGGAAGCATAATTTATACATAGTCAGAGCATCAGTTTAGAGCACTACTTGATTCATCTTGATAATTATATCAAGACTTCACCCACATCACTGCCCCTCATCAACACACAGGACAGTTCTGCACCCCAGAAAATTCTCCCCAGAGATGGCCACTGTTCTGCCTTCTGTTCCCGTGGACAGGTCTTGTGTGTAAGATGGACTCAGGCTGGAGCGTGGCTGTCTGCACCTGACTTCATTTGCTCAGGTAAGGTTTTTGAGGAGCACACATAATTGCACACACCAACGGATGCCAAGTCTGTCTGTTTTCACCGCTGCACGGAGTTCTAGCACGCAGATAAACTACCCATTCCATGACTGATGGACATTTGAGTCAATTCCAGTTTTTAACTATCAGACATAAAGCTGTTATTGTGATTTTTTGACGATGTTTTTAAATGTATCCAAGTGGAATTCACATAACATCAAATCAACCATTGGAAGTGAATAATTCAGTAGCGCTTAGTGCATTCACAGTGTGATGCAATCAACGACTTTCATCTAGCTCCAAAACATTTCCATTGCTTCAAAACAAACCACTTATCCATTGAGCAGCATCTCCCCATTGTCCCACCCTGCCCCCAACCCCAGGTGACCACCAATCTGCTGTCTGTCTCCTTGAATAGATCTATTCTATAGAAGAGGAACTAGACAATTTGGGACCTTTGGGTGTGGCTTCTTTTACTCAAAGTCATGTTTTCCAGCTTCATCCATATTGTGGTAGGTATTAGTGTTCCGTTCCTGTTAGGGCTGAATAATATTCCATTATGCAGATAAATCGCGAAGCGCTTGTGCGGGTGGACAATGATGCACAGTTTTTGTAGCTGTGTGCCCTCATCAAGGAGCTGGGTTGAAACATCATGGATGTTTGTGGAGGGGTTTCCTTGACCTTAGTAGATGCCACCAAATGGCTTCAACCCCAGGAAGCACACGACTACTGAGGTCCCAACCACTTGGGAATATTGGGGAGTTAGTCTGAGCAGTCAATGTGGTCACCCCTTCTGGCTCTCGAGTCTGTGCGGGGATAGCCATGGGCCCAGGATGGGGAGCCTGACGTGCAAACTCCTAAATCTCCAGGAGATCATGACTCTTGAAGTCTTGCTACTCCCAGGACCTGTGGAGACTTTGGAGCATTAATCCCTGTGACTGTCCCCTCCATGAACTCCTCCCCTGCTCTCTCTGTCCCTCCCAGTCTAATGTAGCCAGGAGCTCTGGGCCCTCTATCCTCCCTCAACTCCTTCACTGTTAGTTAACATAACCCCTCAGTGAGTTGAGACTTTCCAGATAAAACTCAGAACAGGGCTTTTTTTGGCTCAATACACAATCCCTGGTGAAATCGAGGAGTGCAAGGTCCTGGCTGTTGGGTTGGGTTGTGCTCTGTTGTGTTACATGGTATTGTGTTGTGTAATAATAATGTTGTGTAATATCATATTACAGTGCATACTATTGCATTTTTAACAAGAAGGGCCATATGAACAAAATCCGGGTTAACATATGCACAAATTCTCCTGCCCAGCCTTTGTTACCCTCAGCGATCAGTCAGAACTGAACTCTACTGGCTCCAAGGACATGGAGAAGGGACCACCCATACGGACGGCCTGGGAGTCTTCAATCAAAGGCCTGCACGTGACCTGGATCCACTGAGTGGGCCTAATGGGCTTCAAGCCTGGAGACACTGGAGAATCACCTAAAAACTCAAGCACAGTGGCACCCAGCCCCCCGTCCCAAGGTTCAAATCATTGTGCCATCAGGACTTAGAGTCACCAAACTCCCCACCTCCCTCTCAGGGGCTCGCCATCCCTGAGCACGACCAGCCCTTGGCGTATCACAAGCTCATCCTTCATCAATCCACAGAATGGACAGTTAGTCCTGGTCCCCTAAACCTGGGAGCAAAAGGTCTGTCCCCAGCCCTGCAGTGCCTAAAACCTTGGAAAGACCTCCCACCAGCCAAGGTCCACCTCTCAGGCCCTGTGCATCCCTGAAGTGGCCTTCTCTTTGGCTGCTGTCCTTCCCCGCAGGGCTCATAGCAGGTCATTCAAAGGGCAAGAGTCACTGAAAGGCAGCCTGGCTGCTCGGCTACCCTCCAAGGGCTGGACGGATTCCTCCTGTTCCTGCCCCATGGTTTGCAGAGCTTCCCAGGGTGGATCTAGCTGGACGGTGGAGAGCCATGTGGAGCGCAAGGCACAGCACCGGGGCCTGTGAGAAGCGCAAGCTCAAGTGAGTGGGACCATGGGACCAAGCAGTTCCTGCCCTAGCGAGAGCCCCACTCCCACTGTGTGGCTTTGGGATTCCCCCATCTTTCTGAGCATCCAGCGCATTGATTTCCTTTTCAGCAGAACACACAACCACAGAAACAAGCACGCAAAGCATACGAGGTCACAGACCCTGCGAGAAATATCCTGCAAGATTTCTTTGGTAGCCCTTAAGTAAATAAATCAGTGGCTCTGGTGTACTTTCCACTGGGGGAGAAAATAGCTGAGTAAATACTGCACCTGCCACAAGGACACAAGTCAGAAATAAGGCAGGAGTGTCCCAGGCACCGTTTTCTGCCAAGCCACGGTCATTTGTCACTGACACCCAAGAAGCCTCCAGTTCTGAAACACAAAGCAGGTTGTGGCCAAGTGTAAAATCAACAGGACAGGGTTCAGCTTCTAAGGTTATTGAAAGAACCATTTCCGCTTCCTTGATGTCCTTGGGCAGGGAGCACGCCTGCACACACAGGAAACACCCGAGCTGGAAGTCTGCAGCAGCCCCAGAGGGAGAGCACCCAGGGGCCCAGGTGGACACTCACCAGTCTGCTCCTAGGAGAAGCAGGTGGATCCCTGTGTGGCAAAGGCATGCACCAACATTCCTGAGCATCCCCCATATGCACCACAGGGAACCTGGTGTCCAGGGTGCCATGATTATGCTCTCTACCCTTCCAAAATGAAGTGAAGATGAACTAAAAGCACCAATGCACTGGGTAGTTTTGAGCTGCCTAAAGGATAATAGCTTGTTTCAAAACCAGAAATAATGTGCCTGCTTATTGGTGTCAACCAACATCCAACACTGAGTGCTTTCAACCACTGGCACCTGCGAATTTCGTTACCTACTTACCCATGTACTGTGGTCTCACTGTCCCCTCCAGGGCTCATGCCTTTGAGAAGTGGGACCAGGTGAGACTGTTAAGTGATGACCAGGCCATGAGAGCTTCATGGTCACAATGGATTAATGCCTTTCCCGAGAAATGGAATCTGTTCTCTTGAGACTGGATTAGGTCTCAGAGGAGGGAGTTAGATCTCTCAAAAGTGGGTTAGATCTCAAGAGTGGGCTCCAGGCAGCCTCCCCTCAGCCTCTCTCTTGCACACATGCCTCCTTTTCGAAATGCACCCACTTCCCCTTCTGCTTTTCTGCCATGTTGTGATGCAACATGGGACCCTCACCAGAAGTCAAGTGGATGCTGATGCTGGGATCTTGAACTTCCCCCATTCCAAGTCATGAGCCAAAATAAATATCTTTTCTTTATAAAGTACCCACCTTGGGAATTTTGTCATAGCAATATAAAATGTACTAAGACATAGGGCAAGAAAAGGTGGGGAAAGGGGCATTTTTTTTTCATAAGTTTTGACCTATGCAGTGCACAATACTTTGGACCAGATATCACAGGACTGAAAGTTGCACTACCAGCAGAGACAGTTACTCTAAAATGTGATTATCAAAAGAAATGTGAGCCATTTTTTTAATAGCAGAAATGTATCAAGGATTTCCTACACACATGACACTTGAAGTCATTAGCATCATCACAGTTTGAAATAACAACTCTCCTGAAGGAACGTCCTCCTTCCAGCCATCCCCAGGCACCACAGCTCAGTCCCCTACATTTCTGCTAACTCTGGGATATGGCTGGTCCTACAAGAGTCTTTATGTCTCTGCTGCTCCCTTTGCCTGTGATCTCCAAGGGAACAGCAAATGGGTAGTGGTTTCAATGGTCAGAAATGTGCTTACACCCAACATGTGTCTGCAAGGAGGGCATCATCACGGGGAGGAAGAGAGGAGGTGAGAAGTGAGAGGAGATATAGAGCCCAGAGATGAAGCTCCAGCAGTTTCCAGGTACCCAGGGGTGGACATGGACACCAGGCACCAACTGTGATCATGCACCAAACTCAGCCACACACATGGAACACATGGACCGTGTTAAAGAGGAGCCACACACACTGTCTCACCTACATTTACACCAAAATAATGAAAATAATAGCAAACACCACCTCCTGAGCTGTCTCCAGCACAAACAGCTTCCCCTTTTGGCCCATCACAGTCCCTGTCAGTTTGCCAAGGAAACCACACAGGGACCAGAGATGGACACTCCAGGTGTGGGCTCTTGGGCAGCCTCCATGGGCTGGGGCACAATAGTGGGATCTAGTCAACACTTGGCAGACCTAGTCTTGACTCTGGAGCAATGCTGCTGAGGATGTGGGGCTGTGCTATTTTGCTGGCTGTGGTGTAGAGCCAGAGAAGTCCTCCATTGACATGGGGTGAGATGTGGGATGGCCTAAGTGAGGAGAAGGTGAGGCATCCCCTGGCCGTGGAAAGGCACCTGCTGCTAAGCTGAGCCCCCCCATCTACATCAGCAGGAAATTCCTAATCTGCTGAACTCTGTTCTGATCCCCTTGTCCCTCGGTTATCCTGGGACAAGAAGGAAGCACACTTGGCTTCATCCCTAGGCTTTACTTCCTCTTTCTCCATCCTGGGATGGAGAGCAGTGGGAGACGGTGCTGGTCCTTCACACATTCCCATGAAAGACAGGGGGTCTTTGTGTCCCCTCCCCTAAGTCCACATGGCTCTGGCTTTACTTTGACTTTACCAGAAGTGGCAGGACACAATGACAACTTCTGGACCAAGGCATTATGAAGTGGTTGGCCTCTTTCTTCTCATGGGACCTCCCAAAGGACCCTGAAGTACCATGAGGGTGTCAGTCACTCTGGCACTGCATCAAAGTCCTGAGTTCTATTCTTAGTCAAGTCCAGCCTGCAGCCACCCACACCCATGTATCAGACACAGAAACAAAGATAGCCTGGCCTACCAGATTACCCATTAGTCAACAGAATGCCACCATGTTGATCTGCTCCAAGCTACCTGAACTGTCCAGCCACGCCCTGCCCGAGTCCCTGGTCCACAATAATCCTGAGATCAAACTCATGGACCCACGTCATCAAGTTTTGAGCCTTTGATTCACTGATGGTCCACTCTGACTCCTCCCAAAAGGGTCACTATTTCCAGGCTCCCACTGGAGTGGACACTCCCAGCTAGAACAGAAGTCCCTCACACCCACCTGGTTCAGACCCAACTCAAAGAATCTCTGGATGTGGTGCTTGGAGTCGAATCTTTGATGGCCTGGGCAGCTGCAGGAGGAAGGGAGGCAGCTGTGGCCAGTGGCAAACCCCACCACTTGGGTGGGACCCAAGAGCTCTCCTCTTTAAAACCGTTGGCTTGGGGCCTAGCCACATGGAAAATCGCCCAGTCACTAAGTAGGACCAGCCCTCTGGCTGGTTCCTCCAGGATGGGTTTCTCAACCTCAGCATCATGGACACTTGAGGTCAGATAGTTCTTTGTTGTGGAAGCCATTCTATGGCTTGGAGGACATTTATCAGCCTGCTTGGCCTCCATCCTTCCTCCCAAAGTGTCTCCAGACTTTTCCAAACGTTCTCTGGGGGCAGAATTCTCCCTACCACCCATTCTTACTCCTTCAGAACTTCTGCCCTAGTGTGTTTTGGCTTTGCCAGAAAGAAAAAAAGTCCCTAACCCCACTAACTTGCAACATTAGCTGGCCATATTTCATGAAATTGATTCTTTCAGATTCAGCCTTTGGAAACATTTGTCTTTCTTGGATTGCCTGGCTGATTCTCTTTTCCTTTCCCTTGTGTGTGTGGTCCTGAAGGATGACAAATTTTCAGTGGACTCCTCCATGAAGAAGACAGCAAGGCTGATCCTCCACTCCTGGGATCCAGGACCAAAAAGTGACACAAGGTCCTTCAGCCAAGGCCTCCCACCTTCCCTCACTCCTGCACTTCACAGATGCAGGGGGAGCAAATAACTACCAACTAGTGGGTCCAGTGGGTCCAGACACAAGCCCAGCCAGTGAGTCCAGCCCTCAATCCCTTTCCGCTGTCTAAGCCCGGCCTTCCAGTCCCTGGCATCTCTGCAAATCACTGATGCCTCCTGTTTAGGTGAGGCTGAGCCTATGTCCTTCTCCACCAATACAACCCCAACCAATGTCACCCTTTTTGGATGGTGAGAAATCAAGGACAGGGGGTGTGGATGAGGCCCAGCTCAAGTCTCCAATTGTGCAGTGACAATGATTAATATTATTCATGTCTCTAGGCATCGCTTCTCCATCGGCTAGAGGCATGGAACCTCCTGTTGCCATGGGAACTAATCCCAGGGATGTCATAATCCTACCATAGTGATGCCTTTTACTTGCCTATTGGAACTGAACATGCAGGACCATCTTTTGCATGAGGCATTTCTTCACCTGAAACTCAGGCACTGCATACAGAGAAGCCCTGCTAACTCTACCTGGGAGGAAGAATGCTCACAATTTCATTGCTTTTAAAGCATGCTGCACCACTACCACCACCACCCCGCCGCCCCAAAAAAAAAAAAAAAAAAAGGGCAGAAGAGGCTTCTAACTGAATTTGTGTGAGCCAGAAGAAATGGGCATTGAGTATTGGTGCTGCAGGGGCCCAGAGCTGATCAGGGTGCAGCACCTTCTGAAAGCCAAGTGAATAGAGATAGGTAAATAAGGACAAGCCATTTGCTAAGTTCAACTGTGGGATTTTGTGCAGGGAATTGGGAGCACAAACAGGGCCTCTCCCCCTCATCTAGAGGTTCAGGGAGGCACATGAAGCCCTGGGTAGCCACCCAAAGCAGGGGGCTGCATTCTAGACCATCACAGCCTGACCCCCATTGGCTTTGTCCTTGGGTTCCAACAAAGGAAGCCACACACCCCTTTGAATAACTAGACTGAATTCTTCCTGTTGAACTCCAGAGCTATTTCCTGTCAGTGTGTTTATCTTAGCTTCTCTTATCTGCCATTCTCCACACAGGTCTTGATCACTTACTTGGGAATACTATTTAGAAAGGAATCTTTTAACTGTTGAATCACCATGTAAGATGGTGGTATAGTGTCATAAGTAGCAGGTTCTCTAGGCAGAGACATATACTGTAATGGAAACACACGACCCTATGACTTCTGCTTCCATTCAGAGGTGAGTGATCACTCCTTGAAAAATAAATGCACAGCTGGTTTCAAAATTCAAGATTTACTTACAAAATGGTCCTTTAAAAAGATTCGACATCAACTGTGAAATTCCAAATGAAAATGGCAGATTTGCTCAATCTCCTAAAGCATCATGCAAATCTAAACTTTCCATGGCTTGGTTGATAATTCAGATGGTGTTCTCCCGAGCCAAAAGTAGATTTCATGCATTCAGGATTCAGATAGCATTCTCCAGCTATATGCTCATTGGAAATATCTTTCCACACACATTTGAATACAGACATCTTTCAATATCAGCAATGGATTATTTCTGGAACACTTTCAGATTGCAAACTTCAGGGATGTTCAAATTCATAATATGAAATGCCCCAGTGTTTGCATAGAACCTGCACACATTTTCTGTATTTAAAATCATTTCTAGAGCTCGTATACAACTTCATGCAACATAAATGCCATGTAAATAGCTGTTATGCTGCATTTATGGAATGATGAGAAGGGAAAAGTCTGTACGTGTTCAATTACAGGCACAATTTTTTCCTAATAGGTTCGATCCACAGTCAATTGAATCTGCAGGTGAGGAACCTAAGGATAGGGACAGCTGAGTGGACTTACACATATGTACATTTAAATATTGTTCCCAGTTATTTAATTTCTTTGCTTTTCATGAACATAAAGCTGAGATTTTAATGTGTGCATTTTATATTTCAAGGACATACTTAGGTACTTAATGAAGACAGGAGCCTGAATGTGCCATGCTCAATTTACAGCAGCCACCTTCCTTTTGTACCTTACAGGTCCCTCTGCACTCAGCCTGCAGGCAATGGAGAGGCACAGGGCAGAGAGCGGGGTGGGGCTGCTCTTCTGCCCTAAGCAAACGTCCTCAGTCAGTTAGCATGGAGGCTCCTCCTGGGCACTGCAGATGGTCCTGAATCCCCGCTCGCCTTCTCTCTCTCAGGTCTGCCCAGAGGTGGGGCCACTATATGATACCTCCATGGAAGACACTGAGAACAGTCAGGGGACATCTGCCCCAGTACAGAGGCCATGCGCTGTTCAGGTGGCTACTCCTCTTTATGCGCATGGAGGCTTGTGTGTTTGGGGGCAAGGACACCCTAGTCCTCCTCCCATGGTATGCCATCCAGTTCCCATTCCCAGAATCAGCAGTTTCTAGTGCCATATCTGAATTGCATCCCTTTTAGTCCATAGAGGCTGGAAAAGTCCATTCTTTACCAATCAAATGTCTACCCAGGCCAGCTTCTCTGAGCCAATATTACCAAGGTTAGAAGTTGTTGGAATGAAATGAATATTGGTTTCCAGCCTCCACCAGGAGTGGAAATCCTCCCTGTGAAGCTAAGCCACGCTCCTCCTTCTCACCCTTGCTCGGCTCCCATCTTATCTAGCGTAAAGGGCACCTCTAGGCTCTCCTGAGAGGAAACAAGACCACCATATCCTCACAGGCCACAGAGATGTCCCTTAGCTTCACGTGGACTTCGAGGGTAAGGCACCCTGGTGGTGCTCACAGACACCTCGTGATTATCTACAATGAGCCAGGCCTCACCATTTCCTAGAGAGCAAGTGCTGTTCTGGTAAGGAAAGTAGCTTCCAACAAGTGACTTGGGGGACCATGATGCTTCCTGGAGCCAAATTCTGCTCACCAGCTGCCTCAGCCAGCACATTCAACAGAGGGAATGCACATTCAACAGAGGGCCTGTGGGGACATGTACAGCAGGGGCCATCAAGAATCAGAAGGACAGCTGGGTATAGCTCAGTTGGTAGAGTGCTTGCCTCACATGCACAAGGTCCTGGGTTCAAGTCCCTGCACCACACAAAGAAAAGAATCAGAAGGATGTTCCCTGGAGCACAGTTCCAGGGCCTGCAGCTGCAGGGAGCCAGGACAGCCTGGAGAGAGCAAGAATAAACCAGAAAGGAGGAGATGTCGGGCCCAGCAGCTCCTCAGGTACTAGTTGACCAGTCGAGAGGCAGTGGGCTGCCCTCAAGATGCTTGCATGCCCACCATCAGCTCCTGGCAGGACGACCCTGATGTGGAGGGTCTCAGGGAACAGGGGCCACACAGATGCTGCTGAATCAGAATGTCCCAACCCCACCTTGTAGAAGCTCAGAGGAGACCCATGTGGGGCCAGGTCCCAGGTGGGGTTGGACCAGTCCTAGGGTCCTAACTTCTCAATACCTAATCGAGGTGGATGAGCCCCAGGCACCGTCTACTATCTTCCCAGCAGCTGCAGAGGTCGTTGGAATTGGGACGTTTTTCCAGGAAAGAAGGAAGCAACATCTCCCGGAAACCCTGCCAAGAGCCAGATGTCTCCTGGAGTTCCCTCCTCGCTTAGGGGGATTGTCCAGCCTGCAGTCAGCTCTCCCCAGGCTGCGATTCCTGGCTTCTGCCCTGGAGAATTATTAACCCTGCGCTGCTTGCTAAGAGGCATCAAAGGCAGGAAGCCGGGAGGGTATACAGACCACGATCTTGCCAGGTCACGTGACAGACGAGAACGCAGTCACCAAGGATGGAGCTGCTATCACCAGGCCCATAAAAGCAGGCCATAAAGTAGAAGGACTTCTCTCAGAGTAGCCAGGTGGTTGCTGAACCTGGGGCAGGGAGGGGGCGTCCAGGAAATGGGTCATTGGGGTTGTTTATGCAACGATGTTCTTTTTGTGAGCAGGGAGTAAATTCGCCTCATGGGGCTTCTTGTAAACACGAGAATAAATAGTCCAGACCAGGTGTCCAAATCCCCCACTAGGTTCACAGGCATTCCCCCTCCTGGCCATGGGATGACTGCTTCCTTGATAACCCCCTGCATTTCCAAGACCAGTTCTTCTCAATCAGGGTCCTTGGACCAGCAGCTTCAGCTTTATGCAGCTTCAGCTTTACTAGAAACCCACATTCTCGGACCTTCCCTTGACCCACTGAACGACAGTTCCTGGGATGTCCTGCATCTAAGAAGCTCCACAGCCACTCTGACGCATGGGGATGTTTGAGAACACTGACCTCTACACTGATTCCTATCTCACTCTAACTCACCTTTGGTACAAGTGCAAAAATGCCATTCCAGTGCCCTGTGGACATGCCGTCCTCCCACTGGGGTTCTGGAGGCCACTTTGTCGTCTTCTCATAAGTTTTCATGGCCCTTAATTTTTTGTTTTTTTTCAGTTAACAGCAAAATACATTTGACAAAAATTTTTACCATCTTATTCCTTTGTCAGCATATATAATTGAGTGGCATTAGGAAAATGTTGTTCAGCCATCACCACTATAACCTCCAGAATTATTCTCATCTTGCAAGAGAGGAGTGACTTCCATTCCATCTTCCCCCTGACCCTCGGCCACTGCCATTCTGCTTTCTGCCTCTGAATCTGACAACCACTCTAGGTACCTGACGTAAGTGGAATCATATTCCATTGGTTCTTTGGGGACTGGGTTATTTCACTTAGCGTGGTATCCTCAAGTTTCACCCATGTGTATGTAGCATGTGTCAGAATTCCTTTCCTTCCTAAAGTTGAATAATATTCCACCATCTGTATACACCACATTTTGTTTATCCAGTCATTTATCAATGGACACTGGGGTTGAGGCAGGGGGGTGAGGGGGGTTGCTTCCGGTTTTGAGCTATTATGAATAACCCTGCTAGGAACTTGGATATACAAGTATCTTTTCTTTGATACTCTACTTTTAATTCTTTGAGGTTAATACTCAGAAGTGGAATTATTGGAGCATGTGTTAGTTTTATTTTTAATTGTGTGAGGAATGGCTGTACTGTATTCCATGGAGACTTACCTCTAGAAACCATCTTTGCATTCCAGGAATAAATCCCACTTGGTCACAATATGTAATAATTTCAATGAAGGGTTGAATTCTGTTTGTTGGTATTTTGTTGAGGACTTTTGCATCAATATTCATCAGGGATATATCTTCAGTTTTCTTATAGTGTATGTTAACTTTTACATCAGGGTAACGAGTTCGAAAGTGTCTCTTATTTAATTTTTTGTAAGAGTTTGAGAAGTATTAGTATTGTTTTTCTTTAAATGTTTGGTAGAATTCACTAGTAAAGCTATCAGGTCCTGGGTTCTCTTTGTTGGGATTCAATGCTGTTTAATGATTCAACTACTTAAGAATTCAATGTTCTTATTAGTCTGTCCAATTTCACATTTCTTTATAATTCAGTCTTGATAAGATACATGCTTCTAGGAATTTGTGCATTTCTCCTGGGTTATTCAACTTACTGGCATATAACTGTTGAAAGTAGTTTGTTATGATATGTGGCATTTCTGCGGTTATTATTTGTAATGTTGGCTCATTCATTTCTGATTTTGAGACTTCTATCTTTCATAATTAGTCTATTTTTCAATTTTGTTTATCTTTTCACAAAACCAACTTCTGGCTTCTTTGATCTTTTCTATTGTTTTCCTATTCTCTATTTCATTCATTTCTTTTCTAATCTTTGTCACTTTCTTCTGCTGAATTTGATCTTGGTCTGTTCTTTTTCTAGGTTTGAGGTGTAATGTTAGGTTGTCTCTTTGAGATCTTTCTTTTTTCTTAATGTAGGTGTTTATTGGTGTAAATGCCCCTCTTAGCACTGCTTTGCTGCATCCCAAATGTTTTGATGTGTTTTATTTCCATATTTGTTTGCTTACAAATATTTCTTGAATCCCTTTTGATTTATTCTTTGACCCTTCAGTATATAAAACAAGTATATTGTTTATTTCTACATGTCTGTAAATGTACCATTTTTCCTGTTATTGACTTCTAGCTTCAGACTATTGTGGGTGGAAAAAATCCTTGATATGATTTCAGTCTTCTTGAATGTACTAAGACATGTTTTGTGATCTAACGTATTATTTGACCCAGAGAATGTGTCCTATGTGCTTGAGCAAAATGTACACCCACTATGGGATGGAATGTTCTGGATATGTCTGCTGGGCCTGCTTGACTACAGTGTAGTTCAACTCCACTGTTTCTTCACTGGTTTTCTGTCTGGATGATCTGATCATTGTTGAAAGTGGGGTATTGAAGTCCCTGCTTTTCTTGTATGGCTAATTTTGCCTTCAGATCTCTTAATGTTTGCTTTGTATATTTAGGTGCTATGATATTGGGTGCATGTATACATATCTATATATTGTTTCTAGGAGGATTTCTTAAATTTCTTCCCTCATTACTGTTCCTTTTGAGGACTCAAGGTGTTCTGTGGTCTTTTTGCCCATAATCTCTTTTCCTAGGCCCCCACAGCTCCAGCATGCCACAGCACTCTGCTCTACTTTAGAGGACCCCACTCTAAAGTCCAAACCACAACACCATTCCCATTAACGCTCCTAGTTAGGCTAAACGAAAACCACAGGCAGTCCCCAGGCAAGCCCCGACTTTCTAAGCAAGTTCTATTCTTTCTCTTGCATTCCAAGGGAGGAACCAAGAATAGGTAAGCTTCCTTCAAACTGTGCCAGGCTTCAGGAGGAAGAGGATGGAGTAGAAGAAAGCAAAAATGTCTCCAAATTGGCTACTGCCTTGAGTGTGATCTTTCATGGCTGGGACTCCCTTGGTTCATGCAGATTCTTAACTGGTTTCTAGAGTTCAGCAAAACTGCTTTGATGTGTATATTGTAACATGTTCAGTGCCTCTGTGAAGAATGGGGGCCTCAAGCTTCCTAATCCATCATCTGTAAGAGCTGATATTACTCCAACAAGGCCTTTCACTCTAAGTCAAACACAGATTTTCCTCAACTTAGAATGTTGTGAAGTCCCAGGAAACCCATCATAAGTTGAAGATAACACAAGCTGAAAATGCAGTGAATGTAGATAATCTGCAGAACTTGCTGGCTTAGCAATGTAGTGCACTATAGAATGTTGGTTGCTCCCCACCATGATCTTGAGGTTGGCTGTGAGCTATGGCTCACTGCTACTGCCCAGCATCACCAGAGAAGATCATGCTGCACATCACCAGCGCAGGGTAGGATCAGAATTCAAAAATGGAAGTAAGTTCTCTACTGAATGCATATTACTTTCATACCACCATAAAGTCAGAACATTGTAAGTTGAACTCTCATAAGTGGGGCCCATCTATACTGTCCAGTCCTCCACTCTGGCCTCCCTGACTACTTCCTCACGACATTTAACCATCTCCACCAGCCCCTGGAGCCCTGGGCACACATCTTTTGCATAACACATGCCCCAATTTGTTTCAGCAAAATTGCTCTCATTCATCTAGATAAGAAATGCCTGGGTGTGGAATTTTGCTGGCCCCAGAGTCCAAAGGATGACACCTTGTGAATCTAGGTCCAGACATCTGGGATAGAACCAGGCATCCATACCTTTAACAAGTGCCCAGAGGATTCCTAACCAGCAACTTTTTAAAAAAGAACCTTACTGAGAAGGTTAGTGTCCTCCACACTTGAAGAAATTCTACCAGATGAAAGAGTAAAATCCAACATCTTTGGTCAGTTACTGCATGTCAAACACAGTTCTGGACACTAGGTGTATATTAACTCATGTGATTCTTCAAGAGCCTGGGAGGTGGGTCTTACCATCACTTTATTTTACAGATGAGAAAACATGCATGGAAAACTTCAGCCGTTTCCCAAGGTCACTCAGCTGGCACGTGGTAGAGCCTGACTTGAGCCCAGGTTTTGTGGTTCTTCACCCTTAATCTGGGTGTCCACACTCTTCTCAGTGTTAAATTGTTCAAGAATAACTCTTCAGAGACACTTGACATGCCACCTGGCATCAGCCACATGCACACTACAGACCTCAGCCCCATCTGCTAGCTTTGCCCAAGACTGTTCTCCCAACTATGTCCACTAGGTCATCCCTGCCTGTAAGTCCAGGGCCCTTTAGAACCCTTATCCCCAACACATAGGACTTGGCACTGTTGGCCACAGGCTTCTCCAGGGAGGTCCCATGTGTACTCTACAGTTTGCCTTCTCTCTTTGTGAGTACTCCCTCCACACATCTGTGAAATACTGGGGTGTTTGGGACTTGTTTCTAAACCCTTTCCTTCTGGGCAACCTCACTGTTTATATGCTTACAGTTCACCAGATAGGTCTCCACCCCCAACCTGCTGGGAAGTTCAGACTTGTACATCTACTCACTATTTTTCTTTAGATAGACCTTTGGTACATCCAGCAGGTGTGAAAAACCAAGTTCATCCTCTCCCTCCCTGGAGATGCCCTCTTTCCAGGTCTCTGTCCCTTTATCAAAACCAATGCCTAACCAGACCCCTTTGAGTTCCTAGGGCTGTGAGAGCTGATCTTGGATCACATTGATCCTAAGAAGTGTTCCATGTGTGTTTGTAATTCATCAGGGTAAGTTCACTTTCTTACCCAAGAATGGCCAACTTGCAAGGGACACAGGAAAGGTCATTCCACATTTACGCCAAGTCCCTGTGAATGCCTCTGGCCATTGGGTGGTAGAATGGTTTGGATCAAGGAATGTCCCCCCAGAATCTCATGTATTAGGCAATGAGGCAATGTTCAGAGGTGAAAAGACTGGATTACAAGAGCTATAACCTCATTAAGAGATTAATCCATTTGATGGATTAATTATTTCAATGGACAACTAGGTGGCAACTATATAGCAGGTGGGCATAGCTGGAGGAGGTAGGTCACTGGAGGTGGGAGTGTCCTTTGGGGTTTTATCTCGTCCTTGGCATTCTTTCTCTGCTTACTGCCTGCCGTGTGCTGAGGAGCCTTCTTCTGCAGTGCCTACCACCATGCTTCTGCATTGGAATTGGCCAACCATGAACTGAACCTCTGAAACTGGGAACCCAAACAAAATTTTTCCCCTCTGAGTTGTCCTTGTCAGGTATTTTAGACACAGTGATGAAAACCCAACTAACACAGGTAGTGATTCTACAAAGCACTGGTGGCCCCCCACCTCCAGAGCCCTTGCCTTCTGTCCTTCATTGATCTGATCACTTTTCTTCAGCCTCTAAAGCTCTACTCAGACATCTCCTCCTCCCAAGCCTGCCACATGGCCCCTACATGAAAAAGGCAAGTTCTGAAAGGGGTCTGTTGGGCCACTCTGCAGAGCTGTCAGAAAGGTGAATGCAGGGACAGCAGCACACCCCTATGGGGGCTGTGCACAGGTTGTGGGAGATCTGCCCTTCGTGCCGCTCCACCAGCACGGGCACTCCTCACGCACAGCCCTGACCCTAAGTGGCAACAGGCCAGGCATTTCCTGCCCTCCCAGAGGCCATGGAGCTGCAAGGACAGGCTCTCTCTCTCTCTCTCTCTCTCTCTCTCTCTCTCTCTCTCTCTCTTTCTCTCTCTCTCTCTCTTTGCAGCCCAGCACAGAGGTTCTCTCATGGTTAATGTTCAATAAATAAGTGCTCAAGGATTGAATGTAGAGAACAGAATGAGAAAATGGAAGAAATTCTGGGTCAGTGGTTCTGAAGATGTTGTGTGCATCAAAATCCCTAGAGAACTTGTTAAACACAGCTTTCTGCCTGGTTGTTCTGCATGGGGCCGGGGCCCCGCAGCTGCTGGTCCTGCTGGCCCTCATCTTGAAAGCCCCTGCTCTGAGGATGGTCTGTTCCAAACTGCTGTGGGATAGATGCTAAAAAGAAAGGTAGGAGATGTTAACAACCCTTCCTAAAGTCCCTGTGGTTGGCTGGCAGGTGTCCTGGGTGACCTTGGACTGATCCACCTGCACCCTCAGCTGAAGCTGCAGTAGTCACACCCAAAAAGCTCGAAGCATCCTGGTGAGGACAGGTTCTGCCCACGCTCTCTGCATCTCTCACCTTCCTGACCCACGTCTGATGCAGGGAAGTCCTCTTGGTCCCCAAGGGCACAGTCGGAGTACAAGGAACTAATGGTCCTGGAGGAGGAGGTAAACCTCCATGGCCAGCCTCAGGAAGGGGAGTCTCTGAGACATCTTCCCATTGAATCAAGCTCTTGATGCCCTGGGGGGGTCATTTTGATAATTTATGCCCCCTACAACGCTCTGTATTCTTCACCCTTCACTCCTATAAACATTTCCCAAATAAACTCCCTGCAAACTCACCCTTGTCTCAGGTTCTGTTTTAAGGAGAGTCTACACCAAATGAAACCCACAGTAGGATAGGGACAGAGCAGTCCCCCGCACCTGCTTAGGCTTCTCCAGCAAGGCTGGTTGTCCTTACCTCCTCTAAATCAGTCAACCTTCACCCAGATGATGCTGAGCTGACTTGCAGAATATAAACCAAGGTAGAGATTCTCCCTTGCCCAGAAAAAAATTGAACCTGGACAGGTTTGGTGTCTGATGCACTGACACCTGCTAGGTGCCTACTGGGTACAAGCCCTGACCCAAGATAAGGGTCCAGAAAGAGGTATGATGTTCTGAGTGGACCCCACACAAGGGCATGACGGTTTTAGGAGAGAGTGAAGGCACAAGAAGACGGAGGGATTAGGAAACTTATTATTGGATTTCACAAACAGGTGACATGGAAGGGATGCTGCGTGCACCTGGAAGTCCTGCCCCAGCCAGGAGGCACAGAGATGCTGCGGACACGCCTCCAGAGGCATCCACCACCCCTCGCACCCGCCCACCTCATTTCCGGCTGTGGCAGGAAGTGATTCCAAGCCTGGAAGAGGGAGGGTGTCCCCCACCCCATGGCTTTGCTGACCCCTCAGCAGTAGAAATCATTCAGAGGGACCCACTCTGCTCCGGAATTTAATACAAGAAATTGTTTTTGGAGGCAGGAAGGTGAATGACCTATTTCCTGTTTTAAAATTCCTTGTTTTCCTTTCTTTCTTGTGTCGTTTTTGCTTTTGTTTTTGTTTTCTTGCTCAGTAGAAGCACACAGCAGAGGAAGCGGGAGGTCAAGGAGGTGTGCCGCCATCTCTCCTGAGCTTGCTTCCAAGAGGATTGGGGCGTTCCCTCTGATTAGGTGGCCTCCTGTGGCTTCCACCCTCTGCTATAAATGAGACATGATCTTCAGCTGGCGAGGTTCGCTCACTTCGCCTGTGTCCCCACCCGGTCTGCACACTCTGATCACCTGGGCAGATGTGTGTGCCTCCAACGCCAAGGCCTCACCTGGAGGAATTAAGTTGGAATTTCCAGGCTGCAGCAATCAGGAAACTCACAGGTGAGGCCAAGTGCAGCCCAGAGCAGGAACCACTGCTCTCACCAGAGAGGGCATCTTACAAACCTTCACAGCTCTCCCAGGGGACCAGCACGGCCCAGAATCCTTCAGCAGAGTCCCGTGTCCCCCACACACCCAGAGACTAATGGAGGCAACTTTGTGTACCCACAATGGCTCTTCAGCAGGGCCCTAAGGCAGTGTTTGCCCAAACTGAACAAATCCTACATCCTTTCAAAAGAAAAAAAAATCGCATATCTCCTCTTAACTCAATCATTCGGATTGTAATGTGACTTAAATATGTACATGGCAAAATGAGGTGTAAATTTTATACATTTTTACAGCTTTGATTCAACTATAAAACTGAAATAATTTTCAGATTAAGTGCTATAAAATCACCAACCAAATAAAATTCAAATAAGCCCCATTCATTTAATGTGACAGGTGATGTTGTTTTGCAGAAACTAATTTGCCGATATTGGGTTCAGAGAAGGAGGCTGCTGCCTCAGGGCTAGTTTTATAGACAATGTTTCTGGATTTTAATTCCAATAAAATAAATACAGAGAATGCCTGTCCCATAACTATGCTGATCCAAGGATATTAATAACTTGAAAGCTTTGTTTCCTGGCCAAGAATGACACATCCCTCCAACCTGGGTTTATCCTCTCAGTGGAAATTCTTCTCTTTCAGGTCCTCAGTTGGCTGTGACAGTCCCACCTTGGTTCTTCCCCACCCTATGTGAAATCTTCTGGCTAGTCTCATAGGCTGCCTTCCAATCCCTCCACGTCTGATCTCTGAACAGGCCCCATCCCCTCTTGAACTTCCTGCTTCTCATCCTCTGCCCTCCTCAACCATATTCCACCGCACCTTTCAAACATAAATCAAACCACATTATTCCACCAGTGCACTTTCCACTGGACTTCCATTGCATTTGGAAGAAATTCTACTTTTCCTTTGTTCTTCACAATCCCCTGTGATGGACAGTGCACTGCCTGGACCTTGACATCTCTGTGTCCTTCTCTGCCAGCTTCCTTTCTGTTTCTCAATCACCCCAGGCTCCTCACACTCAAGTCTTTGTGCATACATCTCCCTACCCTGATGACTTCCCCTGGGGATCTATCTTCAGCCCCTGATGTTGGTTTCACAGAAGAATAGCTGCTCATCTGCCCAGTAACATTGTGGTTTGTGTAAACTCAGCTGTACTGGCTGCTGTCCATCTTTATTGGCATTTGGAGTATGAGTTTAGGTACTAGAAGCTGCTACAATGAATAAAACCCCAGATCCTCATGGTTAACAAGATCTCATTCAGGCTGACTTTGCACTCATGTGAAATAAGTTTGCTCCTGATTGGCAGGTGGATCTCCTCCCCACAGTAACTCAGAGACCCAGGCTCCTACCATCTTGGGGCTCTCCCACCTTTACCTTATGGTTCCCAGTGGTGCCAGAGAGGGAAAGTAGATACGGTGTCACCCATCAGGCAGCAGGTGTCTACCGTGGGTATGCCGGTATCACCATGTGCAGAGTGCAATCTCTAGTGCCTACCATTCGGTCTTTTGGCCTTTCAATGGGAGCAATGCCATAAATCAACATGGACACGCAGTCTGGATATCACCACCCATTGCTGGTGCAATGGATGCCCAGATCACCCCTGATATGCTCACATCAATCTTGGAGAGTGACTATTGAAACAAAAGCTGAAGATGATTGCACGTGAACATAAAAGTATACAAATATAGTGGCAGTGAATGAAGTATTCCCAAATGTGACAGACTGTATTAATTCAGAGTTTGCAAGGAGACATCCACCATCACTTTTGTTTCACAGAAACTCATAGGCACCAAAGAACAGGAAACCTTCTTTGTGGAAAAGGGGAAGGTTCAGGTGAACCCAATGGAGGCTGTTAGGCTATGGAGGTTGTTGGGCTATGGAGGCTGTGTGGCTACAGATGCTGGTGTGATTGCCTCGAAGCAGGTATCCTATGGGATTGGTTAAGACGGTGTATTTACCTTTCTCTGGTTCATCCTGAGTTGAAAGTGGTGATAAAATGGGAAGTGGTTAGTTGGTTAGTTATTCACCAAAATTTTTGGTTGGAGCAGGGAGACAGGGTCTCTGTCACCCTCAGCCTCCCAAGTAGCTGGTGTTACAGGTGTGCACCACCATGCCTCACTCATTGACCAAGTCTTGACTGCTGAGTCAACTACTGCAAGGTGTGGGATTGGACTTCACAGGATGCAGCAGCTATGGGTCAGAGTTCTGCTGCAACATGTGATCTGCTATTGTCTAAATGTTCAGGCTACCTACCTACCTATCATCTATTATCTGTGCATCTATCCATCTTTCCATGTATTACCATCTATCTCTATCATCTTTTACATATCTCTTTCACCTCTCAAAGACAGATGGATGGAAGGATGGATGGATGGATGGATGGATAGATAGATAGATAGATAGATACATGTATATGTAATATCATCAATCTCTTTTCTATCTTTCTAGCTACCTACCTCCATTAATGGTCCCTCTATGTGAAGAACTTTGTATAGAAAAAGACCTTGCAACATGATGAACCTGAAAGATAAATGAAGGGAAATAAACCAGGAAGATGAAGACACAGCACATCATCTCACTCACCTGCGGAATCTAAAAAGGCAAATTCATAGAAGCAGAGAGTAGCACAGTGGTCACCAGCGGCTGGAGTGGGATAGGAAGGTGGGAAGATGGGAGGCCTCCCTCCTGTCCATTCGTAAGTCTCACCAGTGTGAGTACTGAGGGCATAAAGGAATTGTGCCCATCCAGGAGCTGAGGACCAGCCATGACCAGAAACAGGAGTCCAGCTGTCATGGAAGGGCTACTCCACTCCAGGGAAGCAGACAGCGACCAGTGCAGTTAGATCACCCACATGGATTCACACACACTTATGCACATGTGGGTCACATGCACACACGTGTTTGACACACATGCACCTCCACCCTGATGCATTCATGCACACAGCCACTCTCACACAGACACACCCCATACAAATACATGCACACTCACCTGCTCCCATGTACCCTCACACACATTCATATATTCACACACACTCCCACACAGATCCGTACACTCGTGTTCACGTGCACTCACATGTTCACACGGACTATCACAGATACATGTCTTTGTTCATGTGCACTCACGTGTGCATGTTCGCAGGTGCTGGTGTGCTCACACACTCACACTCATACACACTCACAAGCCCTGGCATGCATATCCACACAAACTCACATTCGCATGTGCAGCATGGTGATGGAGGGGGCAGTGGAGAGCTGTAATGCCAGGGAGGACAGACCGGGTGCTGTGTGTGGCCTCCAGTTCGCTGTGGCTTGGGCTGAGACCACATCCTTTCCTTCCAGGCCTCTTCACCTCCCTCAGAAGCTCTTCCTCATCAAGGCGCGTTCACAGGACTCCCCACTCAGGCTTGGCTCCTGGGCACACAGCCTAAGACCTGCTCCTTCCTCCTACGATGGCCAAGAACGCCTGCCAGTCCTGATAGAGGCCCTCGTTGCCCCAACACAGCCCGCTCCCGGTTCCAGCAAGCCCTGCCTGCCTTCCCTGCCTGGTTGCCTGTGGGGGCCTGCTGCAGGCTGGGCGCAGGCTTCCTCTGCTGCGGCTTAGCCTCTGCCTTGCCTCAGATCCCAGTGCAAGCTGCAGCTTATCAGGGAGATTTCAGGCCCCCCCTCTCAGCCCCTCATTCTTCTGTGCAGCCGGCTCTCACTCTCCTGTGGACTAGAGCTTCCTGCATCAGGAGCCGGGGCTCATTTTCTCATTTGCTCATTCTCAACTCCCCAGGGCCTGAAGCACTGTGCTGAACCCACAATAGGCATTCAGTGAATATGTGTGCAAGGAATAAATGAATTTCACTTCAGGTTTTCCAATCAGTTAGCCAAAGCAATAGAAGCCACCGATGTCTAATCAATGCCTTAGGACTAGTATATAATTTACTGACTCATCAGAGTGATGACCATTCATCAGCAGCCCTCAGACCTGTTTCCATAGCTATAGGGCAGCCGTCCCTCAGCCAGGAATGAAATTCTACGAAGAGGCAGTTGTACATTTGGCAGTTGATCCATGTTCCATGGAAAGATAAAACAATAGTATCATTATTTCCAGACATTATGGCCACCCAGGTAAGAAGATAACTTTAGATGCTGATCCCAGGCCCATTCTAAACAATAGGACTCAGCTAAATCCTCTCACTTTCTTAAGAAAAAGGACATCAGAATGTAAGAATGTAACTGAGTGTCTACATCAACCCGGATGCACCAAGGAGAGGCATCTGGAATGACTCAGATCAAGGTGTCCCAGGAGAACACGCCCTTCAACGTTCCTCTCCTGTGTCTGCATTTCCAGTGGCTGCTGCAACCGATTGCCACGTGCTGAGTGGCTGAGGGCAACACGAACTCGTGATGGTCAAATTCTGGAGGTCACAAGTCCTAAACCACCTTCACAGGCGAGAACCAGGGTGTCTGCAGACCTGTGTTTTTCTGAAGGCTCCAGGGGAATTCGCTTCCCTTCTTTTCCATCTTCTGGAGACGGGCATTGCTTGGCTTGTGGTCTCTTCCTTCATCTTCATCTTTGGGTCTGTGGTGGTGTCATCTCCATCTCCCGACCTCAGCTTTAACTCATCTGCCTCCTGCTTTACCAGGACCCTGGTGATACATCAGGCTCACCTGGATAATCCAAAAGAATCCTTCCATCTCAAAATCCTTCAATTAACTCATCTGCAAGGGAAGTTTGGTTATGGAAAGTAACAGGGTCACAAGACATGAACCTGGGTTCATGGGCTTGGGGGACCATTATTCCGCTGGACACAGTGGATAAATACCGAACAAGATGAAGGTGGTTTGGCTCAATCTCCACATTTGTTGGGGAATGCTGTTTCCCTGGAAACCCTTAAAGGACTCTTGATGGAGTTAGAAGTGAGTCATTTTATGTTCACAGAGAGAACAAAGATCCAGGAGGACTGGAGAGAGACTTGGAGATGGTCCACAGCGTGTTCTCCCCTGGATCACAGTGGACCCGGCTGGCCGGGCACTGTGGAAACTCTTTCTCTTTTCTCTGCAGCTGCTTAAACTGCACCTGCTGGGTGGATTAAGGAATGACTAGGTTCTTCTGGACTTGGAAGCTTCTCAAGTCTTCCTTAAAATAGATCTTTCCAGAAAAGTAAAATGGAAAAAAAAGTACAGATCTATTAATATTTTCTAATGGACTTCACACATAAGCCACTGTGTGAATCAGAAGAGACACTGGAAAGACGAAATCATATTACTTTGCTTCTTTCCATTTGACCTTCTTCTGACCCTCTCACCAGCAGCCTCCATCCCAATGAATTTAAAAATTTCTAGGTTTCAGACTCTGAACCTCAAAGGAAGCCCCCGTCATCAGTACTAAAATGACTCTAGGCACCAGTTAATGTGGTGGAGACACGTGTGGTCTTCATTCACGAACACAACTACCTAGAGTCAAATAGTCCCCAGGCACAGAAACCTATGAAACCCAATGCCAGATTCCCCCTGGACGTTTACCTTCGCATTTGCAAGACTGGCCAGGAAGACTCCTCTAAACCACTTCTCTCATCTGCTCTCTATTCTCCAGCCTCCTCATGGACGCCCACCAGAGCTGCACTGCCCTCAGCCCGAGCTTCCCCACACTCTGCCTCCTCAGCCCCCTCCCCATCACCCTCCTCTCCTCTGTCCATCCTCCTGCTCTCCAGGCCTCAGTCCTCAGTCTTCCTTGTGCTTCCCGGAACACCCTGTGTTCTTCCACGAGTCAAGTCCTGGTCCGTGCTGCTCCTCCCCACCCCAACACCCTTCCCTGGCTCTTGTGGCTGCTGTGTCACCTGGAAT
>JAJEJO010000311.1:302347-452765 GCA_020662805.1 Glaucomys volans | reverse complement strand
CCCCAACACCCTTCCCTGGCTCTTGTGGCTGCTGTGTCACCTGGAATTATCCCCGCCCCCAAGCCGTGCACTTTGATTCCCCTGGACCAAGCCCACGTCCTGCAACCGGATAGCCCTCCCCCACGGCACTGGGCATCCCCTGGGTTCTTTTCTACACTCTGAAACTACCTTATCTGTTTATTTGCTCTTCTGCTGGTTCAAATTCTATTTCCCCAGCTGGGATACACAGGAAGCAGGCTGCTGTCTTCCTCTTCCTGAAGTTGCCTTCATGTTGGGGAAATCTGCTGGGGAGATGCCCTCAGCATGCCTTACTCTCCCAAGGGAGGAGGAGGAAGTGTTTTTAGAAGAAAAACAGGAACACTTCTCACCAGGAGCCCAGCATCCCATATGCACTGGGTTGGTGTGGCTGTGCCCACGGTTGTCCTTTGCTGGGAAGGGTATGTCCCTCCCTGAGCACACAGTGCTCATTAACCATTGATCATAGGGTTGATTTACCTGAGACTGCCCTGGTCCCTCTACTCCTCCTTCCAGACTGATGCAGGAGGATCCATCATCGCCAGCGAGCAGACTTCCTCAGTCATTCCCTAAGGATACAAGGAGCTGGGAGTGTGTGTCAAGATGGTCATTCCAGATGTGGTCCACTGTTCCTGGTCTCGCTGGCTTACCAAGGAAATCTTCCTTTCCCCAACAACTTGTCCTCAATTCACTTGGCCCTTGTTGAAAGGTGAGCAGTCACTTGGGTTTGCAATGCTGGGATCTGCTCTGCCCACTACACCAGACTCCGAGGTCGGCCCCATGTGGTAAGACCTGGGCTGCCTGGCATTGCTGAACAGGGAATGGGGAGCCTTCCTTCTGGTATCCAGCGCAGGAGTTTCCTGCCCCAGATATCAGAGAGACTGACTGCTTTCACTATTGTGTCCTGACTGCCCTATGCAGAGGTCAGGGCTTCCACATGTGCCCTTGGCCTCCATCCCCTTTCTGTTATGGGCTAGCTATGAAGTGTCCCCCCAAGCTCATGTGTTAGACACTGCAGGAGGTGAAATGATGAGATTATGAGAGCTTTAACCGGATCAGTGGATTAATTCACTGATATGAATATTAATAAGTGGATTGATCCACTGAATGGATTTACTGGTAATAGTAGGCAGGTAGGGTGTGGCTGAAGGAAGTGGGTCACTGGTGGCATGACTTTGAAATTCACATTTTGCCCCTAGTGAGTGAAGCTTTCTCTGTCTCTGCTGCCTAGGGCCATGTCCTAAGCACCTCTTCTCTGCCATGTTCTTTGCCATGAGGTTCTACCTCACCTCAGGCTCAGGTACGGACTGAACCCCTGAAACAGTGAGCCCCAAACAACCTTTTCCTCCTCTAAGTTGTTCTTTTCAGGTCTTTTGGTCACAGTAATGAAAAACCTAACTAAAATGCTTTCCTCAACCCAAGTCAGGTAAAGCAAGGCCCAGTAAGGGTTCCTTAAAAAGTGATAACCTCCCTAAAGTGATAAGACAGGAGAAAGAACACTTTCCCCAGAAAGCAATCATCAGATACTCTGAGGATTGACATTTGAGGTTTTTCTTGGCTTTTCTGAGACCTACTTGAACCCAAATTGAAAAGCAGGGCCCATCTGCTTCTCTCTTTGTTTCTTTGTCTGGTCTAATTTCACTGTAATGATCCAGGGAAGCTTCCATAGAAAACTAGATGGATAAGGATTTCTTCTTAAATATCAAATTCTCAAAGAAAATTCTGATTTCAAATGGAGAACCCCAAACAGCCATAGCATCAGAAATTAGGAACTGACCTCCAGTGAATCTATCCTTTTCAAAACAAATATTTAAAAGAAAAAAAAAATCTTGTCATTGAAGCCTGTGCCTCTGATTGTATGCCGGGACACATCTTGCAGATGCCTGTCCCCACCAAACAGAAGAGACAGTGTTCCCAGAGCCACCCTGTCCCTGGAGCAGGCCAGCATTCCTGGCTCAGGATGGTAAAGCCACAATCATCGAAAGGAACATGGATTCCATTCATTAAGGGAACGTGTAAGATTCACGGGCACTTGGCGTTCTGATTTTGTGTTTGTTAAACAGTTTAATACTCTTTAATAACTATAATTTTTCCTGTGTGTTTCTTATGAACAATCCGTTAGAAACACCCACCCCTCGTCATGACACGTGAGTGACAGCTTGTCCTCCTTTCCAGAGAAAATATTTTTTGTCGCTTAAGAAGTTTACCTTTCTATGAGTTGTGGGGATAGAGAGACACTTAGGGAAATATAAATATGCTGCTAGGAAATTATCTCCAAGATAATGGTGATAATGAACATCATTATTCCTTTTTAAAAATCACAGGTAAAAAGTAGTAGGTTTGCCATGATTCCATTCTTGTAAGTAATGTACGTGTGCATGTGGATGCAAGGCTGGTATAGTGACAAAAATATTAAATAAACATGCTGGAGTATGGATACCCTCAGGATACACTGCTCCCCAGATCAGGGTTCCCACGAGGGTGCTGGAATTAAACTTTGCTGTCTCTAAACACTTTTCCTCTAAGCAAACCCATTCCAGGAAGTGAGAGGAGAAAAAAAACATTTCAACACAACAGCTCCACCTGAGCAGAAGCAGGAACTAGCACATCCCGGATACTCTAAGGAGAAAAATGCTTTTAAATCTCTTAAACGCTGTTTAAACATTTGAAGATGTGAAATAATGCTGTGTGACTCTGAAGCACTTACTGGCTGGCCATAAGGCTGCTCCTTCCCATTAGCCAGGAATCTACTGATGTTCGCATGACTGACATTTTCAAGTATTCTTGAATACTTCTCCCATCCGAACGCATGCTGCTGTCAGTCTCCTGAGTTTGCTTTGATGCTCATGATCTAGTACGAGGGACCCATGACAGGGTGTCCAGGACCCAATATCAACAGGTCAGACAGTTACCCAATGTCCCTACAGATTCCTCCTGCCTCTCAGCCTTACCTTCTTCTCCCACCTCATGGTCCACATTCTAGAGCCCCTGAGAAACTGTTTCTCCAATATTCCCAGTGAGTTCCCAACATATCTTGGCTGTTGCTTCTACCTAGGAGACTCTTGCCCCAGAAACCCACATGGCTGGCTCATTCACTTAACTTCTAATCTCTGCTCAAATATCTCCCTCTATTTTTTTCTTCCATCCCCTTCACACAGATCCTTCAGGACGTGGACTTCATTCATTGGCATCTGCTCCCTGCTATGTCCAGGTGTCTCAAATGGTACCTGCATCTATATCTATTGAGTGAATGAGCAAAAACACCACACACTCCATAATAGCATGAACTACCAGAGAGAAGCCTTTGCCCTTTTCATATTCAGGTTGTCAATCTGTCGATGAACATTCAACAAATGCTCATATCTAACTGTACAGGTAACTGGGCTGAGGCGTTACTCTTAACTCAGCCTGAGGCAGGATTGGACTCTGTCTTAGATCTCTGCAGTCAGCTTCCCAAGTGAAAATCTTGCTGCATACATGATGGATACTTGTACAAATATCAAATGATGGTCAATCATTAGCACATCAGAATGTTCAGGAACTTAGATCTTCACTTGTCTATCTTCTTTTTCACTAGATACTAGGGAATTAGGAGTGTTGAGAGAGAGAGCAGGTGAGAGGATTCCTATCTTCTATTAGAATAAAAAAGAATTTGCCTCATTTTTATAAAAAATCTCAGTTAAGTGTTATATCAGACCTGGAGGTTGGTATTGTGGTAAAATAAGCCCAAATTTCAGTAACTAAGCACAACCAGGGTTTGCTTCTCATGCACCCCAAGCTTCCCCAGACCCTGGTATTTCTCTACATGTGGGATTTGCCTTCTAATGGCATCTCCACATGAATATGTACTTCCTTGATAAGGGAAGCAGGAGAGGGAAAGGAGAGGCAAGTCTTGTAAACACTTTATCCTCACAAAGTGACCATCACTTCCTCTCACATTCCACTGGTGGAAGAAAGTCACATGACCATGGTCAATTCAAGGAGGCCAAGGAGAACTATCTCTTGAGCAAATTCAATGTTGGGGGCCCTTGTTGATAAACTGTAGTGATATCAGCTGCAAGGTCATTGCATTTGCTCTTTAACTTTAGAGAGACCACCCTAAGGTGCAGCCCTCTCTGATCTCTGGAGAAGGAGCCTTATTCTTCTGAACTCAAGCACAGCTACCTAGCGATGCATCCATAATAGCAGAGCCTCATGCAACTCTGTCCCCCTCTGATCTGCCCCAAGTCTGGACAGCCATGTACCACTCAAAGCCACAGGACTGAATCGGTTGATTTAGAGAATACTTATAGTCAAGACAGACAGACAGAAACGCCACATCCTGGAGAGCTCCAGAGCATAGAGGTGGGAAAGGTGAGGAGCCCAGGAAAAGGCACTGAGGACAAGCAGCTGGTGAGATGGGGAATGAAGAGGGTGCCTCCAGGGGAGGCCCTGAAGGTGTTTCCAGGGAAGGGAGTGACCCATTGTGCCTGATGCTCTTCCCAGTGTTAACATGCCACTCTCTCATCAATAGTTGGACTTTTATTTCTTCTTCCACCCTTGTCCTTGAATCTGCATGCACCGTAAGACTCCTTTTGACAAAAGAATACAATAGAATGAACCAGCTCTGGGCAGAGGCCCTAGTTGGTCACTCAGCTTCTGCTTCTCTTAGAGTGTTCTCTTAGAACACTCTCCCTTGGAATACTCCCTTCCGGAACTCAGCTGCCATTTTCTGAGAAGCCCATGCCACATGGAGAGACCCCAAAGGGGTTATCTGGTCAAGGGTCCCCATCAAGCTTTCAGTCAACAGGCAGCACCAATGGCTCCCATAGGTGGGTGCCATATTGGATATTCGGGCCAGTCAAACATTCAGGTGACTCGAACTATCTGAATGAAACCAAAAACACACAAAAATCTAGAACCATCCAGCTGAGCCCAGCCTACCTAGGAAGCCATGAAATATAGCAGTACGTTGCTGGTTAAGTGTCAGGTGCCTTATTATGTAGCAGGAGCCTGGGTGGAAGATGGACCACTGTGTTTAGCTATGGTAAGCCCATTGTTGACCTTGGAAGGGGAGAAATCACCCTGACTGGAATGGAGCCAAAGAATGGGAGGAGAAATAAAGACAGGAAGCCAGTGAACGAGTTTTGCTATGAAGGGGAGCAGAGAAATAGGTAGCAGCTAGAAAGGATAAAAGAGAAGGGGTGTTATTTCAAAATAGGAGATTCTTAAAATTTGTTTTGATTGACCTGTAATACTCATACATATTTAAAGGCATAATGTGATATTTTTGTTTATATATATATATATATATATATATAAAGTAATAATCAACTAAGGATAATTAATTATCGTGTTAAACTTTTAGCATATCTTTATGGTAAGGAAATTCAAAATACTTTCTTCTAACCACTTTGTGATCAACAACCCATTGTCGTTCATTCCATTCACCCTGCTGGGCCACAGAACATCAGGACTTCTTTCTCCTCCTAACTGTACACTGTCACCCACTAACAACCTTTGCTCTTTCCCCATTGCCCCTGCTGTCCCCAGACTCCAAAGCACCACCCTCTTCTCGACTTTTATAAATGCAGCTCTCTTCACTTCCACATGTGAGACCATGTGATGCTTGTCTCTCTGTACCTGGCACAAGCACAGCATGCCGTGGCTTATTTCAAACCGTGTCCTCCAGGTCCACCATGTTGTCCTGAAGGACAGGAATTTTGCTTTTTATGGCTTAGTAGTTTTCCATTGTGTTCCTGCAACGTGTTTTCTCGATCCTTTCACCTCTTGATGGACACAGGTTAATTGCATACCCTGAACACGGCAGACAGGTCACAGTGGACTCAGGAGTGAAGGTGTCCCCTCAACATGTGGACTTCAGGTTCCTGAGAACATACCCAGGAGTGGAGAACCGCGGTAGCACGTCCGTGTGCTGAAGGAATGGTTTTGCAAAGAAGGGGAAATGATGATGTGAGAGAGATGGGGAAAGTTCAGGAATGAGAATAGAATTATGGAAACTGGTGGAACTCTGGCCATCTATGGGGCCAGCGATGACTCATGTCCAATGACAAAGCCTTTCCTCTCCCAGAGGCGGCCAAGGACTCAACCGTAGATACGTGGATGTGCAGGGGAGCTTGAGCTACTTCCCAACTGGGTACCTGTGTTTTCTCCAGAGAAAATGTAAGTCATTTCCAGATGAGGGGAAGGAGGGAAGGAGAAAGGGGGCTCTGAGGAGAGAGGAGGGATGAGAGAGAAACCTCAATGGTGAGACAGGAAGCAGAAGGGCCTGAGGCATGTCCATGAAGACTGTGCTCCTGCCCAGGAGGCAGCTGAAGCAGGGACTAACTCTAAACAGACTTGAGGTCCAGTGCAGCATGACAGCCACACAGGCCACCAGGAGCACAGTGAGGTCAGGACGGTCTACCCTCAGGATGCAGGAGGGCTTCCTAGAGGAGGAAACACTTGAAGGGGATCATAAAACAAGAAGAGGAACTTGCTGAATGAATGCAGGTTGGGGAGAGAGTGTCAGATGTGAGAGAAGAGCATGCAGACAAATAGAAAGCAGGAGGAAATTAGAGTGCTTTAATGCAGAAAGAGGCAAGAGCAGAGGGCGAGGCAGGAGCGTCTCCCGTCCATGGGACAGGTAGATGCACTCTGGTTGGAAGGTCGGACATTGATGTTAAATATATTGCATTGCATCTACTGTTCTTGGTACACAACAAATTTTAGTGAACCAGGGCGTTTATTCATTAATGCAAGAAATAGTTATTGTATGTTGAAGTTAAAATAAGTTTTGGCTTTATATACTAAGAAATGTAACCTGGGCTTAAACAAAATGGAATTTTATTTTTCTTTCATTTAAAGACACCGACACCATTAAAAGCAATCCAGAGGTCAGCGGCAGTTCTGTTAAATAGTATGACAAGTTTGATATGACAGGCCTCACTCCAGACTTAATTCCATCATTCTTAGCATTTTGCCTTCTTCCTTGGGCTTCAGAATGGCAGCCAGAGTTCCAGCCATCACATCTGCACTCAGGGCAAACTTCTTTTAAACTACCCTCTATTGTTAGCATCATAGAAGACAGTGGCAATTCTGGTATCCATGTATCTGATGCTCCTCTATATTCCTGGGCTCAACTGAAGCCCTGCACCATGGGGCCTGGAAACTTTAACCTTCTCAGGGTTTGAGTGACACACCCAGGAAGGAAAGGGGGCAGATTTGGTATCTCATGTGTCACATTTCACCAGTAAGAGTCTCAAGACAGGATGCTGGCATGTGATGCCCTCACCATGTCGTGATGCAGCAAGGAAACCCTCACCAGGTGCCAGCTCCATGCTGTTGGACTTCCCAGCCTCCAGAACTATGAGCCCAATAAACCTTTATTCTCTGTACATTACTCAGCCTCAGGTATTTTGTTACAACAATAGAAAACCAACTAAGACAGAAGGGGAAAATGGATGTTGAGATAGACAACCAGCAGGCTGGACCCCGGATGCCTACAACAGGGAAAACACACGTTTAGTGAGTTAGAATGCCTCCCAAACATTATAAAAAATTGAAAGGCATCTGTGAGACACATTGAAATGTAAGACCATGAGCATTACGTTGACGCCATCCTTGACGAAGCACTGCTAAAACAAATCATCCTGGTAGCCCTCTCTGTAGATGTCAGAGTAGCCCTGGTGATTTCCAGTGAAGGACAGAGAGCTGGAAACACACACAGCTCCACACCCATACTGGGAGTGACACATTTCCAAGGAAAGCATCAGGCAACCAACCAATTCCTCCTATTTGCAGGCAGTTAACCCACGCAGGTATCGATCTAGAAGTCTGGGTGATGCTGAGCAGCCTTGCACATCAATCAAATGCACAGTAATGGGAACAGCCTGGCCTTACAGGAACAGGGGAGACCGCCACAGCTTAGAGAGGAAAGAATGTCCTGGTAAAAAGCTAGTGAAACACATTTAGGAGAAGGAAAGAGAGAGAGATTTGAGCAATTACCTGGCCTCTCCATTCTTTGCTGTTGGCTTAATTGCACACCATTTTCATACAGACTGACACCTTCTGGAATAAAGGCAATTGGCATAAAGGGTTGCATTTGTGATTTAACTGCTTCTGACTAAAACTCAGATCTCTTGACCATTTTCATTAAAAGCCTTTGATTGGGGAGTTAGAAATTTTCTAGTCAATTGCAAGTAAATTAATAGAGATGGGAGGCTCCACTAATGCAGAATCCTGAGCCCATGGAATGGAAGCCGAACACTTCCTTAAGTGGCTGAGGACCCAAGCCGCAAAGGGCAAGATGCAAGATGCTCCAGATTTTCTGTCCTGGAAAATGATATTTCAGAGAAACTGGTAAAAATCAGAGAGTGAAGGGGAAGGGGGAGGGGACAAGCAACTCTCACCAAGTCACAGGCACAGCCTGGGCGAGGGCGCTGCTGTCACTTCAGTTAGCCCAACAAGCAACTGTGTCCAGGACAGATTCACATCCCCAACCTACAGATGGGAAACTGAGGCTCAGAGAAGGAACAGGCTTGCTCAGACCAACAATTGATACAAAATCGCCATTTTGTCACTATGGAGGCTCCAAATACATCTCCTTTTCTACCCCAGTCTAAATATCAGCTTGACTCAAAATCTTCCTGAAGGGACCACTGCCACTGTGTTCCCAAAGGGCTCCTCGGAAGAATCTCTCTGTCAGAAATTTTAAGTTCCAGCCCCAGGTGAGGCAGGACCTCTCTATCTCTTTCTTGTTCATCTCTCATTTCCAACCCCAGGAAAATGGCCAAAGTTGAGCATCCTCAATCTGAAAATCCAAAATCCTAAATGCTCCAAAATCTGAACATTTTTGAGAACCACAAATGGAAATTTTTTGAGAACCACACCCAACCTCATGTGACAGATACTATGATTTGGATGAGTGTCCTCCCAAGACCCATGGGCTGAAGGCTTGGTCCTCAGACCATGGTGCTTCCGGGAGGTGAAAGAACCTTCAGGAGGTAGAATCTACTAGAAGGAAGTTAAGTCACTGAGGGAGCATGCCCTTGAAGGGGATTGTGGAACTCCAGTGTCTTTCTCTTCCTCTCCCTCTTTGTTTTCAAGCATCATGAAGTAAGCAGGTTGCTCCACCATGTTCTCCCCACCAGGATGGGCCTCACCGCATGTCCAAAACAACAGGGCCAACTGATCTTGAACTGGAACTTCTGAAACTGTGAACCAAAATAAATCTTTTTTCTTTTTTTAAGCTGATTAACTCAGGTATTTTATCACAGTAGTGGAAAGCTGACTAACACAATGGATTTCAGTCAAAATGTGGGTACACTAAAAATATTTTATAAAATTACCTTTAGGTTATTTGTATAAGGCATAGAAAACATAAATAAATTTCATATTTAGATTTAGGTCCCATCCCCAAGACATCTTATTCTGTATATGTAAGTATTCCCAAAATCCAAAATATCCAAGATACTTCTGGTTCCAATCATTTTGGATAAGGAATATTCAACCTGAGTAGCGTATTCCTCACTACAACTTTGATATCTGAAGCAAAAACAAAATGAATTTGAGTTCTGGGGAAAACAACTAAGTAGACTGAATAAATGGCCTCTCTTTCTGTCCAGAGAGGTTTTAGTAAGAACTTACCAGGTGCCAAGCAGGGTGCTAGGCAGGAGGAAGGTGAGATGAACCAGGATGAGCCCTTGAATCAGGGAGCTCCTGGCTCAAGGGAGTGGGCATGCCAGGAACATGGACTCACCATGACCAGAGTGTGGCCTTCTCTGGGGCCATGTGGGGACATTGCTCAGCAGGGTCCCTGGACCTGAAGTGCTGTATGCTGCTCACATCCCCATCTTTCCTTAGTGCCATCTGATCCTCAGAGCATCCCACTCTTCTGCTGTGGCCTGCTGAGAAGACTCAGTTATGGGATGTTAGAAAGCATCTGCTGGGTCACACATCACAGGAGGACTGGAACGTTCACCTCAATCTTTTGTTTCCAGATCTAGTGATTGTTCCATGTCACCATTGCCATTTCCTGAGTTCTAGGTCTTGTCACTAAGCAACCGTTACTAGGTCAGAGAACAGCTCCCTTTTTCTTGCCCGTGTGCCATTTGCGTATACCTAGCACATTACCAGCCAACTCCTTGGAAACTGCATACGTGTGTGGCCACAGGGGACATCAGCATCCTCTGCAGGTCACAGAGACTTCACTGTTTCCTCACTCCTGCTTGAGAGAAATCCTGGTTCTTAAACTGCACAGGAAAATGTGGGGCCCCAGAGTCCCAACAAAGCAAGACTTGCTCCAAAGGAAAGTAAGGAGCTGGCGCACGAGTTAGAGCCAATCTTCCATGACCTCTGCATGACCTCCGCCTTCTTACCTTTTGGGGGATAGGAAGGTGTTGCATTTGCATAAAGCAACTCTGAATCAGAAGTCAAGGGATGCCATCTGTCCCTCATTAACAGTGAGATGGGACAGAAGGAACCACACACACGGAGAGGGAAGGACAGACCTTTGTGTGCATTGTTTTGGGGACATGCCCAGGGGGAGTGTCATTGCTTCACCCACCTGTGCATACTTGTGGGTCACACTGTCCTTATCCCAAATTCCCCAGGGGCTACCTGGCACTGACATTGCTGAAGACGGTCTGTGTTTCCTTCTCAGGATAGTTGATAAGGAAGGATGAGGGAATTGACCTGAGGCTCCCAAAAATGCAGTCTTAAAAAGTGATCTGTAAGGAAATGAGAAGATGGCAGAGAGGCAGGCACTCCAAGGGCTGAGGAGTGACCTGGAGGTGGCGTGGCACACACTCAACATGCTCAGTGGCAGACGTGTAAGGACGGACAGGTGGCACCCACCCACCCTCAGAGGCAGAAGACGGCCTCTTGCCTGACGTGTGGAAATGTCCCACAGGGTGGGGGAAGCAGTTGAGGGGGCATGTGGCCCATATTCCCAACACCACGGGAAAAACAGTGCCCACCAGAGACGGAACCCCACGGAGGGCTGACTCTGCTAAGGAGAGGAGGGAACAGATTCAAAATGCTAATTAACAACCTCTGCGAAGCTCAGTCGAGAGGAAAAAGGGCTGTAGGTGCCACAAACAAATCAGAGGCTCAGGCAGGAACAAAAACCATGCTTTCCGGGGCCACAGCCCCTGGATGAAGGTGAAGGGCAGGCTGCCGTCCTGGGCCCAGGAACTGAGATCCAGCAACTGCGTGGGAGACCAGAGGGTTAGGCAGGCACAGCCACCCAGCCTTGTGAGGAGGGCACTAGTGAATCCCAGCTGGCGGGCCAGGGATGTGTCAGGCAGTCCTGTCATCTGCCGGGGCTCTGAACAGGAGGAAAAGGCCTTCCCATGAGAAATCAAAACCTCAAGCTGTGCCACATGCATGTGACAGTTCCAAATTTGCACTATTAATGTGGTCAGGGCATCGCGAGCCAAGAATTGAATGTAAAAACTCGTCCTGGACAGGAGAAACCCCAGGGCCCCCCAGCAAAAGACAAACAAAGCCACCCTGTGGGAACATTTTCGCAACCCGGGACACATGTGCGCGGGCCTCCAGGATGGCTCAGACTGGGTCTCCCACATCCCGCTTCCACTTCCTGTTGAAACTCTCTGAGGCCAGCAGATTGGGATCTCTCCACCTCCCGCTGAAGGAGACGCAGCTCTCCTCTGGGAGGAAGGGCCACTCCAAGTCTGTGCAGCAAGATCTAAGAGGTGCCAGGAGCCCCTCCTCACATCCGAAACTCCTAGGCTGATGGCAAAAGGAATCAGGAGCCTCAGAAGGGACCATAGGGGTGACAGTAAGGATAATAAGAGCAATGGATTAAAACATGAGAAGATATTTAAATCCCTGGGTACCTAATGGTACTTAAAAAAAAAAAAAACTCATTGGAAGAATTCATATTATTTTGAAAACTGGTAAATAAATAATCAAATATTTATCCTTCCTTTTCTATATAAACTCTCCCACTGGGTATCAAATAGCTAAGGAGGGAACATTTCCTCTTTATAGAAGCTAGGAAATGATAAAGGAACCGGCAGAGTGGCACACGCCTATAATCCCAGCAGCTCAGGAGGCTGAGGCCAGAGGATCACAAGTTCAAAGCCAGCCTCAGCAACAGCAAGGTGCTAAACATCTCAGTGAGACCCTGTCTCTAAAGAAAACACAAAATAGGACTGGGGATGTGACTCAGTGGTTGAGTGCCCCTGAGTCCAATTCCTGATACTCCCCCCCAAAATGATAAAGGAATGCTAGAGATAGAACATGACAATAATGCCACTATTTGGGGGAGTGCTGTGGATGAAACCCAGGCCTCACAGATGCTAGACAGGCACTCCACCACTGAGTGACAGCCCAGCTCAATTGCACCACCTTTAATCTGTTAATGGGAATCAATGTGTGTCACACTAGAAAGGAGACATTGTTTACAGGCACCGTGAGCCACCTGAAGGAAATTCACAATGCCGTCTATGAATTAGACTTGCCCCCGAACAAACCAATCAATTAGATTTAAGTATGAACACACTCTTAAAACCACCTACCAATTTATAGGAAATACAGAAAAATGAGAAATTATGCTCCATTTATGCATGATCTATCAAAATGTATAAATACATTCTACATGTCATGTACTGTCATGTTCTTCTCTATGAAGAACAAATATTAAAATATCAGAAGGAAATCAACAAAACCCAGACTATGGGAAATTGTGTAAAGCTGCCGATTTGATTTGAGACAACAAGAGAGAAAGGTAAGGAGGGGAGCTGTAGATTAGGAAGGAACTAAAATACATAGCAAATTTTCCACCTTGAGAATTTTATTTGAATTGCCACTCAAACAATTGATAAAAAATCATACACCACAACCAAATGGGATTTACAAAGTATGCAAGGCTAGTTCAATATCTGAAAATCAATTGCTGTAATGCATCACACCAAGCAGGCTAAAGAAAAAAGTCATATGATCAACTGATGCAGAAAAGTTGTTTTTAATAACCCACCTATCCAGGATTATTTTTAAAATTAGTAAAATAAGAATAGAGGAGATGTTCCTGAACTTGGTAAAGAACGTGTTTTAAAAACACCTATAGTTAAGATCACGGCTAATCAGAAACTGGATGCTCTAACCCTAAGACAGGAAAAGGCAAAGCAGTCTACTCTGGTCAGGGCAACCCAACACATCTCTAGAAACCCTGGCTAGTACCAAAGGCCAAGAAAAGGGAGTGAAAGGCATACAGATCAGGAAGGAAAAAAATCAAACTGTCTTTATTCACAGATAACATGATTATCTATGCAGAAAATCTGAATCAATAAAAAGTTCTTAGAATTAAAATTAAGCATAGCAAAGTTGCAGGATGCAAGGTTAATATTCAAAAGTCAATCGCTTTCCTGTATACTAGCAATGAGCAACTGGAATTTGAAATTCAAACCATAATGCCATTTACAATAGCAACAAGAAGTAAAATGTTTAGGTATAAAACTACTTTTAAAAATGCACAGGATCTATGTGAAAACATCATAAACTCTGAGTGAGGAAATCAAAGATGACAGCAAAGTTTCAATATTGCTAAGACTTCAATTCTTCCCAGCTGGATTCAATGAAATCAGCACGCTGTTTTCTGATTCTGAACATTTATATGGAAAGACAAAATTTCTATAATAGCCAAGGCAACACTGAAGAAAGGGTGAAGGTGAAGAAGAGGGACATGGAGAAGGAGAAGACATCAGCAGACTCACACCACCTGACTCTGAGAATGCTAACCTACCACGATCCAGACAGCGTGAACAGACAGAAGAACGGAACCCAGATCAGTAGAACAGAAGAAGAAGAAATGGACCAAGACTAACACGGCCCACTGATCTCTAATGAAGAAGCAAAGTGACTCAATGGAGAAATGAGTCTTTCTTAATCAACTTTTCTTTGGTGTATTATAATTATGGTAGTCCTATCAAACACGGGCCTTGCATATTCGTACATGCACCTAACATAATTTGGTAATTTCATTCCCCAGGACTTCCCCTCTCCCTCCCCTTCCTCTATTCTTCTGGTCTCCTAATTTCATGAGATCCCTTCCCCTCTTTTTTTTCCTTTTTCCACTCTTTCACATATGAGAAGGGACATATGACCCTTGACTTTCTGAACTTGACTTATTTCACTTAACATAATGCTCTCAAATTCTATTTTCCTGCAAATGACGTAATTCTGGTCTTCTTTACGGTTGAATAAGACTCCACTGTGTTTATATACCACATTTTCTTTATCCTTTCACCTGAGGGACACCTAGCCTGGCTCCACAACTTGGCTATTGTGAATTGTGCTGCTATAAACACGGGAATGCATACATCACTAATGTATGCTGACTTTAATTCTTTAGCATAAATACTGAGGAGTAGTATAACTGGGTCACATGGTGGCTCCATTCCTAGTCTTTTGAGGAACCCCAATACTGATTTACAAAGTGATGGTACTAATTTACAATACCAACAGTGTCTAAGTGTTCTTTTGTCCCCACATTTTTTCAATCATTTATTATTACTTATACTCTTGATGGCTGCCATTCTTACTGGAGTGAGATGATATCTCAGTGTAGTTTTGGTTTACATTTCCCTGATTGCTAAGGATAATTGCAATTATTTCATATGTTCATTATTTCATATGTTATTTCATATGTTCATTGGCTATCTGTATTGTTTCTTTTGAGAAATACCTATTTAGTCCATCTGCCCATTTACCAATTGGGTCATTTGGTTTGGGGGATAGTAAGTTTGTTGAGTTCTTGGTATATTCTGCATATTAATCTTCTCATAGAAGAGTAGCTGGCAAAGATTTTCTCCCATTTTGTAGGCTTGTCTTCGTGCTTTCATTTTCTTTGCTAAGCAAAAGTTTTTAATTTGATACCACCACGTTTATTAATTCTTGGTAGTAGAAAAATGATAGTCTTTTGAAATCAGTGACATGAGCCAACTGGTTTACCAGTGAAAGTTCATACAGAAAGCTCTATCAAACATGGACCTTACCCCTTCACAAAAATTAACAGAGAATGGATCATAGATCAAAATGGAGCATTATGAAATTTCTCAAAGAAAACAGAAGAAATTATAGAGAACATTGCATTTGAAAATGAGTTTTAAGATTAACCAAAACATAACCCAGGAAGGAAAAAATGACATATCAGACTATATTAAAATTTTAAAATCTGGCTTTGCAAAAGATGTTTTAACAGAATAACAAACTATGAACTGGAAGAAAATATTTGTAAAATATTTGTCTTGGGAAAGAATTCATATCCAAAAGAAAAGCTCTTAAAATGCAGCAATAAGAAAAAACAAACCATCCAATTAAAAACTGAGTAAAAAAAACATGAAGAGACATCTCACCAAAGAAGATACACAAAGACAGCAAATTAAGTGTATGAAAAATGATGAACATAAGGGATTAAAAATTAACTATTAGATACTACCACATACCTATTAGAATAACTAAAAGCCAAAAAGAGAAAAAATGAAAGAGAAGAAGACCCTGAGGGTCCCACAGGCTGCTAAAGATGTGGAACGGCAGGAACTCCCATTGTTTGCTGTTGGGGATGCAAAATGGTGGAGCCCTTTCAGCGCGACATTCTATTATGAAGCTCAACAGGCGTATCAGGCTCTCTAGCTGCCGTAATTAAAATACCAAAGACCAAGAGGCTTAAGCAATACAAAATTGTTTTCTCACAGTTCTGGAAGTCCAGGGATCAAAGATCAAGGTGTCACTAGGGTTGGTCTCTGGCAAGGCCTGTCTTCCTGACTCGCAGGTGGTCAAGTCCTCATGTGGCCATGTGAGCCTGAGAGGGAGAGATCTCCAGTGTCCCTTCCTTTTCTTATAAGGACTGTCATGTTAGGACCTCACACTATGACCACAATGAGCCTCACTGACCTCCTTAAAGCCCCCATTTCTAAGCATAGCCATGCTGGAGGTTAGGGACTCCCCATAACAATTTGGGGGTGGGGAACATTTTAGTCCATAGAAAGAGTCTTATGACATAATCCAATAATAATCATCTAAGTATCCACTTAGTCCATACAAAAACCTGCTCACTGATGTTTATGGTAGCTTTATTCATAATCACCAAAACTGGGTGCTGTGTGCCACATCCCGGGTCAACTGGACCCACTGCCACTGAATAGGGCCTTGCTCCTATTGCAGTCATGAAGGGTCCTCCACCATCCGCGGAGAAACTTCACCAGCTCCCATTCAAAGCCCCAAAGATACCTTCTCTTTGTCCAAAACAAGACACCATCCCCTAGCAGCAAGAGCAGCAGGAAGACGGAGCATGTTTTTTTGTTGTTGTTTTTTTTTTTTTTTTTTGGAACCAGGGATTGAACTCAGGGCCACTGGGCCACTGAGCCACATCCCCAGCCCTATTTTGTATTTTATTTAGAGACAGGGTCTCACTGAGTTGCTTAGGGCTTCGCTAAGTTGCTGAGGCTGGCTTTGAACTCACGATCCTCCTGCCTCAGCCTCCCGAGTCGCTTGGATTACAGGCGTGCGCCACCACGCCCGGCTCGGATCATGTTTTTATATTTACACTGCTCCCTCCAGGGAGTGGACTCTCCCTGCCACTGAGGTTCATAGGGTGGGAAGAGCCTCAAATATGCAGAAGGGAAAGGATTCTGGGTAGTCAAAAAATTGATTCATGTCCACCATAATAGCAAATGCTCAAACCAAAGTGGGAGAGTGTTTTAGTCAGCTTCTTCTTTGCTGTGACTAAAAGATCTGACCAGAACAACTTTAGGGAAGAAAAGTTATTTGAAGGCTTATGATTTCAGAGGTCTTAGTTCATGGAAGGCTGGCTCCATTCCTCAGGGGATGGAGATGAAGCAGAACATCATGGCGGAAGAGTGGGCAGAGAGAACCAGCTCATGTGGTGATCGGGAGGCAGAGAGAGAGACTCCACTCTCCAGATACCAAATATATACCCCATAGCCACACCCCAAATGCACCACTTCCTCCAGACACACCGCACCTGCCTCCAATGACCATTCAGTTAATCCCATCAGGGATCAATGAACTGATTAGATTCAGGTTATGGTCCAATCCTTTATATTCCAAACCTCACATCTGACCATAATATAGAATAGTTTTACCATCAGACCTGATACGAATCAAGGGAAAATACGTGATTTTTAAAAAGTCACTATTTAAGAACAGTGATTATTAGGAGTTTGAAAAGTGCCAGGGCTGGGGAAGGAGGTGAGGGTGGAAGAAAGGTGGCTGGATATGATCGATACCCACTTTGTGAGTGTATGAAAGGATCACACTGAAGCCTATTACTAGGCAGAATCAGTGTATTATTAAAAAAATAGAACTATAAAAACAAAACAACCTCCCCCAAAAGCCACTACTTGATCAAGAGAACTTTTTCCCAGAATTCACAAGGATAGAATAACACCCCTTGCCATGGTGAATAACCAACAGCATAAACTCAAAAAAAAAATTCTGTAAAGAAAAAATGAAAAATGTACGATCACAGTAAGAGATTGTATTACTTCTTTCCATATGCAAGATAAAGTAGACTTAGTCTGTTTTATGTTACTATCACGAAACACCTGAGATAGAGAAATTTATGAAGAAAAGAGGTTCATTTTGGTTTACATTTCCTTTGAAGATCAGGAAACTACAACTGCCGAGCTTCTGATGAGGACCTTGTGCTGCATCACATCATGGTTGAAAAGCCAAAAGGGGACATGGGCATGTGTAGAAGGAGCTTGTGTGTGAGAGATGGAGTGGGAATGCAAGACTTAATCAGCTCTTTGGCTGCGGTTACTGAAAACAAACCAAAAAAAGGTATATATATCATAAAAACCCACTTTCCACCTGCAGAGTTCAACTCCACCAGGTCTGACCCACCCGTGAGATCTAATCCACTTGAAAGAACTAAGGAAATTAGTTCTAAGTTCTAACTAAGGAAATTAATTTTCCAAGGAAAATTTTTGAGGGCAAAGCCCTTGACCTACTTGTCTGTTAAAGGTCTCACCACCTCTCAACCACCAGATTGGAAACTTAATTTCAACATGGGTTTTGGTGGGAGCAAAAGATTATGTGAATCATGGCATAGACCCCCCCAAAAGAGATGAATGTAGAATCCAGTTTTGGACCCCATGAAATCAGTTGAACTAGCAGATATTGCAGAACCCTGGGCCTCACAAGTGGAAAGTGCACCTTCTTTTGAAGTGTGCACAGAATATTGCCCAGAGCAGACTACTCACGGGTCACTGGAGAGGTCTCCACCCATGCCCCATCATCAATATCATGTGGATCATATTCTCTGCCTATAAGACAATGAAATTAGAAATCAATAACAATAAAATAATTACAAATATGCCTCAAGCTTATTTATCCCCCAACTTATCTGCAGGGAATATGTTCCAGTGGATGCCTGGAACCATGGGGAGGGAGTACCAAATCCTGTAGATGCTATGCTTATTCATATATATATATACATATATATATGTATATATATGTAATAAACTCTAATTTATAACTAGACACAGTAAGAGATTAGTAGCAGTGATTGATAATAAAATAAACAAGAGTAGCAATGTCCTTAATATAACTTATTTGATAGTGGTCTTTCTCATTCTCTCAAAATATTTTATTGAACTACACTGTATTTCAGCACATTTTTTAAAAAATACACGTAAGTTCAGGTCACCTTACCCTTTGCCAAGGCAGCCTTCCACAGGCCTTCCAACTCTGAGCTGATCTTTCTGTTCCCAAGCAGAAACTAGGAAAACCTCTGGAAGTCACTCATGAGGCGGGGACAGCGGGTACAAGGGAAGAGGGGTGGGGTGCAGCCTATGCTGTCTCTCTAGGCACAAACATGCCACGCTGGCATTTCTCCTTTACTGATGCTCTCCCAGCAGTGCGCAAGGCCCTCCTTGAGCAGTCCCTTCCCAGAGACCCAAATCAGAAATCAGGACTCAGGGTCTACTCTTCTGGAAGCCCTACAACATGTAGCAGTTTGGTCCAGAAGAGAATAGAGCTAGGAAGTGTAGGAAGTGCACATCTGCCTGTCATTCTCCTTCCCGCTTCCTCCCCTGGTTCTCCTGGAATAGGTTCTGCTGATTCTTTCTTCTGTTTCATGGAGTCTTTGCTATGTCCTGGCTTCCCTCTTTCCTCAGTATTTCACATGGAGCCATCCTCTCCTTTCTCAGTAAATCAGACTTGCAGTTAAAGAGTATGTGTAAGGATCACAAGAGAACATGATTGATACTAGGAATTAAAAATACTCAGACTTTCAAAATTTATCCATGTTACACATATCCATGCCAGACAGGGATAGAAGTCAGCACACTAAGAATGGGGGAGAGGAAGCAAAGGTGAGCTGGCTTGGTCAATTTGTTTTAAGTGAGAGAATCAGTGGACTCCTCAGTGGCTGTTGCTAACAATTACAAACGTAAACATTTAGACATCATTTAAATGTGTTACGATAACCAAAGTAAGAAAAATTCCTTTAAATCACCAAAAGTAAACAAAACAAAAAATAAAGACTACAGAACAAAAGACAAAATAGCAAGGGAAATAGTTAAGAAATACTTCTCAAGGAACAATGACTATGACTTCAAAACCATATTCATCTGATAAATTATAAATGGGAGATAAATTTATTTGCATGAAATAAAAGCTCAGATTAGATTTATGCAAAAGTATATGTCACAAAAGAAAACAGGTAAAACAGTGCTTGAAAAAAGTTCATTAATTATTCACATTTATATTACAAAACAAAAATTAATACTTGTATGAGATGAATCAATATTCTACTCTAGCATATGTAATTTTATATAGGTAAACCATGCATTTGACCTCAAAAGAAATAGAAAACCTAGTCATTCAATAACCATGGGGAAAGAATAAGCTATTTAAAAAAGCTACCCTGCCCCCAAAATTGCCTTTTTCATATAGTTTGTGGGAAATCTTGACAATTTTCAAGGAAAAAAATTATTTTCACACATAAGCTTTTCTAGAACACAACAAAGAAGGAAAACTTCCAGATTCCTTTTTTTTAAGTCCAGCAAAACATGGAGATAAAAATGTAACTAATATGAAACAGAAATCAGATCAGCCTTACATTTTTAAAAAAGCAATATTAAGATCTTAATGAAGTATGAGCCCATATAACTCAGCAGTGTGTTGGACAGAGAATGCACTCTGACCAAGCTGAGTTTATGCCAGAAATGCAAAACTGTGTTAAGAAATCCCATTTATGTAATTCACTGTATCGGTCAGGGTTCAGTTACAAACAATAGAATCCTCTCTCACTAGTTGGCGCAGAAAGAGATTAATGACGGGTGCTGCGTGGCTCCCAGAGCGGAGGTGGGGCTGGGGAAACAGACACCAGGATGAGCTTTTGGAGACAGCCCCCAAAGCAGCTCCTCTGCATCAAGCCAGCAGGGCTGCTCACTCTCTCTGCTCGGCAAGCAGCAACCCTGGCTGGGGCATCACACAGCTCACTTGCCGCGCCAAGATGCAGAGCTGCGGGCCAAGAAGCTGCCTCCACCAGAAAGTCACTGCCATCAGGAAGTGTCCTGACAGCAGACACGTCCAGTGCAATGGATGGCCCACAAGCCGCCTGTCAATGTTCTGGTCCTGAGCCGGCACCTGGGCTTCCTTCCTCCCATCAGAAGCAAATCAGCATCTCCACCACTTTGTCTGCAGAAATTGCAGAGGCGGTAAGAACGCAGCCTTCACAGGGTCCAAATCTGAGGCCAAGGCATCTGATCACCCAAACCTAAAGCAAATCCAGAAGGCTGCCTGGAAAAGGCTCAGAGGCACGCGTGCGCTGTCCTGTCTCTGAGGCGCAGCGGGGTGTGGGTGTGCAGCGTGAGTTATCAGGCACAGCCTCAATCTCACTGCGACAGTCACCCTTCCAAACAGCACAAGGGCAATCTGCTTCTACCGAACACAGCTCTCCCCAGAAAAGGGGAAACACATCACCCTCTCCCCGGAAGAGAAGACCCAAGTCCCATCAGACGCTCTGAGTGATGCTCACCCTTCACCCAGTTCCATAGAAACCCAAGGCTGGTGTCCTGAAATCATCTAAGGGCTGAATTATACGATAACCACCGACAGCACACTTCAAACACAAAAGTACTGAAGAGAAAGACGGTGAACAGATATAAATGTAAATCCAACAGTAAGGGAATGTGTACGAGAAATAGTCCTGATTTCAGCAATTTGTCATGAGGATAAATGTGGGGCTGATGAGATAGATCCAGTGACACTGATTAACTATGGGGACACATTGGGAAAAATGCACCCCCTGGGCCATTTCTTACTGTGTGAACATCATAGAGGGTGCCTGGTGACGTGGCCATGATCTGGTGGACCACTGCCATACACATGCCTGTTTACCAAAATCTCTGTGTAGCACGTTAGTGTGCATTTCAGATCCTCTGTGTCAGCTGGTTATTGTTAATATATATGCAACTACTTGTTGAGAGACAACTCATATGCCATATAAGTCACACATTTTAAGTGAACGAGTCAATGGTTTTTAGTATATTCACAGATGTATGCACATAAGCATAATCAATTTTAGAATATTCTCATCCACCCAAAAGGCTACCCCATATTCATCGGCAGTAGCCCCTCCATTATGCTCCCTAAATTCCCCTTCCCTGAAAAATAGAACCGTTATTCTATTTTCTCTCTCTTTAGATCTGTCCATTCTGGACATTTCATGCAAATTCAATTATCTAATATAATTTGGTTTTTTGGAGATAGGGTCTATGTTGCCTGGGCTGGCCTCAAATTTCTACACTCAAGTCATCCTCCTGCCTCAGCCTGGGACAATAGTGCACACCACCACAGAGCCTAGCTAATATGTGGTCTATGCTGACTGACTTCTCACACTTAGGACAATGTTCTGCACATCCATCTACGTCAGGCAATATTTCAATGCATTATTAATTTTTATTGCTCAATAATATTCCATTATGTAAATATTCCAGATATTATTTATTTATTCATCAATTGATGGACATTTGGTCATTTCCACTCTCTGGTGGCTATTCAGATGCTGCCATGGACACGTGTTGGTCCAGAGATGTGATTTCATTTCTCTCAGGTATAGCTTAGAAGTGAAATGGATAGGTCATGCCATAAATCCATGTTTAACCTTCTGAAGAACTTCCAGAGCTTTCTAAAGCAGCTGTGTCATTTTCCATTCTTGTCAACAGGGTCTGGGGCTCCGAGTTCTCCACTCTTCACCAATACTTAACACTGTCGGTCTTTTGGATTGTAGTCACGCTCATGAGTCCGAAGTGCAGTCTCTTGGTGGTTTGGGTGTGCACACCCCTGTTGGTGAATGATGTGAAACATTTCTCATGTGTTTAGGACCATTTTCACAACTTCTTTGGAGGAAAGTGTAATCAGATTCTTTGCTTGGTTTTGAAATGGGGAGCAAGTATATAGTAATGAAGGTCGTTTTACAATCACCTTCTTAATTAACCTTCCTGTTTACCCTTTCACTTCTCTTTGCTGTGAATATGGTGATGTTTCTTTGTGTCCACGAAGTCTGTGTCCTCCACCTTCTTTGCACTCCTGCTTTCAAGTGTATTTGATTTCCATATGGAATAGTCCTGACAATACACAACATGCATTTTAGTTCGGACAACTGCTTTAAAATACTTAAAGGAGTAAAAGAGAAAAAATATACATTATACTGGCTTTTACAATTACATAAAAAAAAACTTCACCAGCGTTCTTTGGTTTTCTGTGTGAAGATCTGAGTTGTCATCTGGGGTCTCCTCTTTCAACCTGAAGAATTTCCTTTACTCTTTCTTCTAGGAATAAACGCATTCTCTCGGTGTTTGTCTAGGGATTTCTATATTTTACCTCTGTTGTTGAAGCACAGTTTTCTGGCATGAGATTCTGGGATGTGGGTTTCTTTTTATTGTCCTTTCTTTTCAGCTCTGTGGGTGTTTCATTCATTGCTTTAGACTATGAGCTCTTCGATTATGGGGAAGAGTCACTTGTATGTGACAAACCACTTTTTTTCTTGCTGTTTCCAAGATTTTTTTTTTTTTTGTCTTTGACTTTCAGCATTTTTACTAGGGATGCATCTGGATGTAAATCTCTGTGTTTGTTTCATCAAATTTGGGACAGATTAGTGATCATTTACTCCAGTATCCTTCTGCCTCTTCTCTCTCTCTACCTTCTGGTATTCCATTAATGTGTATGTTTGTATGCCACTGTGATTTAGATCTAGACATGTCCCACAAAAGCTCATGTGTTATGGTGGATTAATCCATTCAATGGATGAATAATTTGGAAGGACTACTGGATGGTAATTGTAAGTGGGTGTGGCATGGGTGGAGGAGATAGATCACTAGAGTATGCCCTTGGGGATTATATCTTGTCCCTGGCTTCTCTCTACATATCTCTCTCTCTCTCTAGCTCTACCTCTGTCTCTCTCTCTGTCTCTCTGCTTCCTGACTGCTGTGAGCTGAGAAACCTTTTTCTGCCATACCCTCCTGCCATGATGCTCCTCCTCACTTCAGACCCAGAGCAATGAAGTCTGCTGACCATGGACTGAATCTCTGAAACGATGAGCCCAAAATGCACTTTTCTCCTTCAAAGTTTTTCTTGCCAGGTACATTGATCAAAGTGATGAAAAGCTGTGCCGAATGCTGTTCCACGTTTCTCCAAAGCTCTATTCATTTTTTATTTACGTATTTATTTTGTACCAGGGATTGAACCCAGGTATGCTTAGCCACTAAGCCACGTCCCTTTTTATTTATTTATTTGTTTGTTTGTTTTTATTTTGAGATAGGGTGTTTTTGATTGTGTGGGGTCTCACTAAGTTGCTGAGGCTAGCCTAGAACTTGGGATCCTCCTGCCTCCGTTCCCCGAGTTGCTGGAATTACAGACATGAACCACCATGTCCTGCTCTCTATTCATTTTTATTCCTTCTTTCCCCCCCTTTCTTTTGGATTGCATAACCTCCGTGATCTGTCTTCAGGTTTGATGCATGTGCCAGTCCTAATCAACTTGCAGGCCCCTCTAATGAATTTTTTGTTTAGTTATTATAGTTTTCAGTGACCGAGTTTCCATTTGGTCCTTTTTTATACTTCTTCCCTCTTTACACACTGATGCTCTCTGTTCAGTGAGACGCCGTCTGCTCATGTCAGCGCAGTCTCGAGTCCCTTATGCACATTCGTAATAGCCGCTTTGAGGTCATTGCCATTAAGCCTGATGCCTGGCTCCTCTCACTGGCGGTTTCTGTTGTTTGCTCTTTTTATTGTATATGTATGTTTTATATTTTCTTTTTTCTTTACATGCCTCATGATTTTTTGTCAAAATTTGATATTTTAGATAATACACTTTATTATCTAATTCAGACACATATCCCCCAACACACACCAAAGCTAGTGGTTGTTTTTGTCTGCTTGTTAATTTATTTAGTGGCTTAAGTATTTTGTTCCACTTTCCCTTCAATGTGGAGCCTCTGATGTCACTCCACAGAGGGCTCTGTCACACAGTGTGACGCCGTGGACATGGCACCATCACTCTGGGGTCACAGTGGTTTTAGCATGGCAGTCTCAGAATGACTCTGGGCCCAAGCTGGTGTGAAGCCATCCCTCCAGTGATCTCCAGCCCACTCTGTGGATTGCATATTGTCTTCCACGGTACTTGGGTGGCATATATTGTTTTATAATTTGGTCCAATTAAGTTTGGGCCCCTTTAGAGATCCATCCCTAAGGTTCCTGATCTGAAGAGGGTTCTTCTTAGCTGTCTCTTTTTGTCATGAACGAGCTGGCCTGTGATTCAGCTTCTTACCCCTCTAGACTGGCTAGCCTGCTCTGAATTGCTTACCACCAAAATCTACATTGTTTTCTCAAAGCACTCTTACAGTTGGACTTCTCACACTGTGTTCTCAATAAAGTCAGTTTCTGCAAGGAGAGCTGCAGGCCTCTCCTCTTACTGCTTGCCTCTTCCTCTGCCTGTGTTGAGAGGGGGGTCAGTGGCCCCTCTTGTCTCATAGTGACACCTCTGCTTGAGAAGCAAGGTACCAGGTAGCTCCCTGTCGACTTGGCTTGCCTCTCCTGGGCTGGAGCTGATCCCCTACAATGAGGTGGACAAGGAGGTTTTCAACCCCAAGTATTCTCAGGCTGCCATGCCAGAGGCAGGCCCTCTCCCTGTGAGTAGTGAGGGGACCCCCAACCTCTTAGCTGCACACTCCTGGAACTTAGCCTCTGACACATGGATCTGGGGAGTGAGAAATGCCAGCAGCCTCCTTTCAGGGGACCCTGAAGGCCTTGACTTGAATCTGGGGAGGAAGAAGCCCATCTCTTTCTCATCTTTTTCAGCCCCCACCCTTATAGAGCCCTGGGTGATCTGGTGGGGTCTACTTTTCAATTCAGAAACACACCCAAGCACATGAACGCACGAGTTTGTAAAACTTCAAAGATTCCTGGCCCCTTGGAAAAGTGCTATGCGACCTCTGGGAGAACCAGGAACCCCACTTATGAATGACTTCAGGCTGGCCTCCTGCTCCCTGCTCCAGGTCTATGGAAAGAGCATTTCCTTCACCCACCCCTCGTCCCCTGCACCTGGCCCTGCAGGAAAGCCTGGGCAGTGGTGAAGGGTGGGCACCCCAGGCATGCTGGGATTGACTTGGAGTAGGCTGTTCCACTATCCCCACAGGGCTGACACCTGCAGGGCAGCCTGGCCTGGCCCCACCTCAATCCCACAGCAGAGTTGACTTATTGGGGGTTCCCTTTGGAGGCTCACTGGCTGCTACCCAAAGCCATGAAATCCAAAGTAACCTTTGTCAGGCAGAAGATGGCATTAGGTGTCACCAGCCATGTCTTTGCTTTCTAAAGTAGTTCAGAACCTGGGGGCACAGAGGATGTGCCCATTAAGCACCATGGCCTGAAGTCCATGACTCCCCAAGGAGACAGGACCAGCTTGTCCCACTGTGCCAGGGGTACACAGCCCAAGATGGTGGGTGTGGCCGGCACCAGATGCACTTCATCCAACCTGAAGATTAGAGGCCCTGGAGGTGGGGCCAGGCCAGAGGCACCCACTGATGCACAGGCGGCCTGGGAAACCAGGGGCACTGATTGTCCCCTTCACTCTCATTGACACACAGGTGTGCACAGGTGCCGCTGGCCTTCCAGAGGCCCCTGGATGTGTGACAGTGTCATCACTCTGGCAGGTGATGGGAAGTGTGTGGGGGTATATTCTTGTATTTTAAAACCTTTGAGTTTGGTAACTAGCACCAGACATTTTGGTGGAATCCACACATAACAGAAACCTGTCTCTGGAGCACATGCCATGGATTTTAAGAACGCAAAAGTCACTTGAGTCCCAAACGCTCGAGAATGTGTCAGGTCAACGCCTGTTCACAGCATCACCTCTCTGGTGACACTCTTCACTCCTACTCTCTGCCTGTAAGGCCCAAACCAGGCATCCCTCCGGCTTCTCCCGGGCATCCTCACCAGCGCCCTGCTTCAGTCCTTGTACTTGAAACAAGAGAGACCAACTGTGTGCCCATCAGAGCATGCCACTGTCCCCGACACATCCATTCAGAACAAGACTCAGATGCTGACATGGCTGAACAGGCCCATCGCCCCACCGCCGGGGACCTTTTGCCTAATTCACAGCTGGAGGAAGGTGAGGTTTCCTTCAGAAGCTCTGCCTCTGGTCTTCACCAGCTGGGCTCCTCACCTCTATGTGCTCAGGCGACCACTGCTGGCTGCACTTTGCCTGCCTCCTGCCTCCCTCTCATCGCTCTCTCCCCTCGACCCAACCCCACCACCACCTCTAATCCAGCCCACCTGCCTCTGCAGGAGCATCCATGGTCAGGCAGGCCCAGCACACTCGTACTGAATGAACCACTCAGGGTATACAGTTGGCCCTCCAAAGCCAGCTTTCAGTATCTGCAGATTCAACCAATTGCAGATTGATATATTTTTAAATTATATCTATACTAAACCCGAGCATAATTTTTTATTGTCTGCATTCCCTAAACCATATGTGTAACAACTATGTACATGGTATTCATATGGCATCAGGTATTATAAGTGATCTGGAGATGACTTAAAGTACATGGGAAGAAGTGTGTAGGTTCTATGCAAATACTGTGCCATTTTATGGAAGAGACATGGGCCCCTGTGGACTTTGGGCAGGAGGACGTGTTCTGAAACCAATGCCCACATTGTACTTCCTGCATTTCAGAGCCACACTGAAAGTCCACAGTCACCCACACAGCAAATGTCACACAGTGGGACAGTCGATTCAGCTTCAACCAACTTGAGTCTGGTTACAGGTATAGGCCAGGAGGAGACAGGGAGGGTCTAACAACTGGACCAACATGCTTGAGAGGAGGCATCCTATACAGTCAACACTAAACAGCTGGGGTAGCATCCCCCCAGAGCACGTGAAGTGTTTCCAGCAAGTTCCCTTCATCCAGACACTATTTTTTAAATTGTGCTTAATTTTATCAAATTGGTTATCATGTATATAGTATTTTAAAAGAACACACTGAGGCTTGATATGGTGGTGCATGCCTGTCATCTCAGCTTGTAAGGCTGAGGCAGGAGGATGGTAAGTTTGAGGCCAGTCTCGGTAATTGAGAGACCCTCAGCAACTTAGTGAGACTCCATCTCAAAATAAAAAATAAAAAGGACAGGGGAGGGGCTGGGATTGCAGCTCAGTGGTAGAGCACTTGCCTGCATGTGTGGGGCCCTGGGTTTGATTCTCAGCACCACACACAAATAATTAAATGAAAGATCCATTGACAACTAAAAACATATACTTAAAAAAAAAAGACAGAGGCTGTAGCTCAGCAGTTGTTTTAGTCAGCTTTTTCACTGCTGTGACTGAAAGACCCAACCAAAACAATTGTAGAGGAGGAAGAAGTTTATTTGAAGTCTCATGGTTTCAGAGGTCTCAGTTGATAGACAGCAGGCTCCATTCCTGGGGCTCCAGGTGAGGCTGAGCATCATGGTGGATGAGCATGGTAGCATGGTAGAGGGAAGCAGCTCACATGGGGATCAGGAAGCAGAGAGAGACTCCACTCTCCAGATACAAATGTATACCCCATGGCTCTGCCCCAATCAACCACTTCCTCCAGCCACGCCCCACCTGCCTCCAGTTACCACTCAGTTAAACCCAGCAGGGATCAACTCACTGATTAGGATAAGGTTATAGCCCAATCATTTCTCCTCTGATCCTTCTTGCCTTGTCTCAGACATGAGCTTTTGGAGGACACCTCACCTCCAAACCATAACAATGGTAAAGCACCCCTGATCCAATGCCCAGCACTGCCCCCCACAAAAAAGTACACATTGAAAGCTGCAAAATATTGCTGAGAAACTAAAGAAGACGTAAACAGAGAGATACACCAAAATCCTAGGACAGGAGACTCAAGAATAATATGGCAATTCTCCCTAATTCAATGTCATCCCAGCAGACCATCTTGTAGAAATTGGCAAGTTAATTCTAAGATTAATGTGGAGATTAAAATGACCCATAATAGCCAATCAGGTATGAAGAGGAGCATCAGAATACCAAAGCCACCTGATCTCAAGACTTACCCTGAAGCTCCGGTCCTCGAGAGGGTGTGGTGTGGTATCAGAGCAGACAGCCAATGGGACAGAATCGAATCCAGAAGTCAGGCCACACCTGTGCATGGTGACTTTCAGCAGAGCCAATTCTGATACCACCCCTTGGAGCAAAAATAGTTTTATCAATAAATGGGGATAATCGAACATGCACGTATGCACACACACACACACACACACACACACTCACACAGATGAGCTTCTCTTGATCTGTATGCCATGCCACACTCAAAAAAGAAAAAAAGAAAAAAAACAGCTCAAAATGAGCCAGATCTGCATTTAAAACCTAAAGCTATAAAGCTCCTAGGTTAAAACCTGTTCATCCAAATTAAAACTGTTCTTCAAAAGACACAATTTTTAAAAAAAAAATGAAAAGACACTTCGTAGTCTGGGAGAAAATTTTTGCAATTCATATACCTGATGGAGCACTTTTATTTAGCATAGATAAAGAACTCTCAAAAGTCATCTAGGTGCCATGGTGCACGCCTGTAATCCCAGCAGCTCTGGAAGCTGAGGCAGGAGGATCTCAAGTTCAAAGCCAGCCTTGGCAACTTAGCAAGGTCTTAAGCAACTCAGCAAGACCCTGCCTCTAAATAAAATATTTTATAGGGCTGGGGGTGTGGCTCAGGGCAAAGGTAAAGCACCACTATGTTCAATTGCCAGTACAAAAAAATAAATAAACACCTCTTATAAGTCAATAAGAGCTGAGCGGGATGGCACACTCCTGTAATCCCAGCAGCTCTGGAGGCTGAGGCAGGAGGATCTTGAGTTCAAAGCCAGCCTCAGCAGAAGTGAGATGCTAAGCAACTCAGTGAGACCTTGTCTCTAAATAAATTACAGAATAGAGCAGGGGTCTGGCTCAGTGGTTGAGTGCCCCTGAGTTCAATCCCCAGTCTCCCCGCCCCTCCAAAAAAAAGTCAACAAGAAAAAGAAATGAGCAACATTCCTATAAAGTACAGTGTGGAAATGGAAGTGGGGGCGATGGTGACTTCACAGTGGAGAAACCCATCAGACTTCCTCAATCAGAAGGTCAAGGTCAGCATCATAAAGACAAGTTGTGCCCTTTGCCTCTGTGGTCTGTCTCCAGAAGCCCTGGTCGCTAGTGTACTAAAGCAACTCTCCACTGGATTTAGGTAAAGGAGATTCGGGTGAAGATCTGGAAGTTTCAGGTTCTACCCTTAAAAATCTATAGGTCTTTTAAAACCCCACCAAAGACAAGAAAAAAATAGACTTTAAAAATGCACCAAGAAAGATTCTGCATCTTTTTCACTATTGCTTTGGCCTGAGAACCTGCTGTGGGTTCATCTGTTAGATCATAAGCACACCCTCCTCATTTGGTCAGATCCTGAACTGAACCCGGGAGTGAAGCCCAGCAGTCTTAAGTCCCATCTCCGCCTGAATTTCATGACAGTGTTAAAATGTGCAATGACCACGGAGGAGGCCCGGCTAGGGCTTCCCAGAGATCTTGATGAGGGCTGAGAATTTGGGAGTCCGAGTGTTCATTTGAAAGGTTGCTATGAATTTTGTGGGGTTTGGAGAAACGATGAAGTGATAGCAGAGAAGATTGTTCCAGAGACCCAAATCTCTGTGCAGAAGGTTCCAGAATGTTTCAACAACTGTCCAGTCCTGTTGCACCCTGGGCGCCCGGTGGGTTCCAGCCCCCAGAGTCACCCCCCGCCCGCAGCCTGCCACTCCAGCCTGGGCCACTGCGCTCAGTCCCTCCTTTTGAGAAGCTGGTGTTTCCAAACCAGCTCCTCCCGCTGCTGTTTCTCAGAGGTGAAGATCGGCCCTTCGTTTCTCTGAACGCTCTTTCAGGTCACCCTCCCCCAGCATCCCCACTGGCGCCGTCAAGGCCACTTCTGCCAGAGGGTAACTTCAAATGTGACCCAACCTGCCTCCCACGCTCCCCACAGATCCTCCTTCTGTGCTGACCAACTCCCTCTCAGGGTCCTGCAAGCGTGTGCCCCCCACGTCTCCATCCTGCACCGTGCCTGCTGACTCCCCGCAGCACCCAGCCTCCTGGAACCCCATGCCTCTGTGGCTGCCATCACTGACTGCAGTACCCTTAGCCCAGTTCTGGCTCCGCAGGCTGCTCCTCTTGTCTGAGCCGCCTTTTGCTCTCCACTGCGCACGCTCACATCTCAGCCTTCCCCAGTCCTCGAAATCCAGCTTGGATGCTGGACTGTAGATCTTCTCATTTCTGGAATTCTACACCTTTTTACTCTGAAGCACAGACTTGGGAGGTAGGGAGCCTTTAGTGCCAAAGTAATGCTGTGCTTTCCATGCACGATTGTACTAATGTTTCATGACGACCTAGGAAAGGAGACACTTGTATTACCCTGTTTGACAGAAGAGGAAACTGAGGGTCAGAGTGGTTCAGTGACTCAACCTAGAGGAAACCTCAGAAGTAGCAGATCAAGGATCTGAACCCCAATCGCTGAGCTTGCAGTGACCCAGTGTTTGTGCCTGGAAGCTTCCTGAGGGGCAGAGCAAGGGGGTCAGGGCACTCCAGGGAGTAGCCTGCCCTTTGTCCCACATCTCAACCACTTTTATCCGTTACTGTTGACCTTCCTTTGAGATGTTTTTCAAATAAGAAAAGCTTAAAAACAGTGGCCGAGGGTCCTGCTAAATGACTTAGGGGTGGGAACTCTGTCCCCTCTCCTAATTCCAAAGTGCAGAGGACAGAACAGAGCATAGAGAAGGCACCAGGAACCCGGTTACCAGACGTCATTTGAGCTGAACTCGAGACAGAGAACAGAAGACACCTGAAGAGTGGGGTGTGGCAGTTGTCGACAGGCCCCAAAGGCTCTGTCCCTACCCACCTCCCCTGCCCCAAACCTAGGCGCGTGCCTGGGTAGCAACCCACGGTGGCCACGGTGCCTGTCGTGGGCAGCTCTGGCCCAGGAAAGGACGGCTGCGCTGTCTCTGCAGGAGGTGCTCTGGGCACCAGCCCCTAGGCAGGCCACGGGGACAGCAGCCCCACACCCATCTGGCAGACACAGGGGGCCCCTGGGCAGCAGAGACCCTCTGCAGGGGCCCCGTCCTACCCAAGCTGCAGATCTCAAGGCAAAACTGTTGATGGGTGTCATCAAAGCCGACACCCATCAGCCGATGGTTACAGAGCAACCCATCCTCAGGGCATGGCAGAAGTCACAGGACCGTCACCAGAGAGGAGAGTTTCCAGAATCCCTGCCAGCCCAGGCAGCCAGCAACCTCAGGAGAAGCTGGAGATCCGGACCTCAGGAGGTCTTTTGGGGAGGACAGGATTCCACCCCAATGCCTAGGCCTGGGAGAGGGGAGGAAAGCTTTCCCCCAGAGGACTGAACTCGTAAGTCCAGAGCGTCCTGAGCGCTTGGTGCCCCGAGTTCAGCATGGCTGGTTCTCTGGCGGCCACACTGCTGTTCACACTGCCTGGGATCTCCATGCACACCAGACTGGAAGCCCCCGGGCCGGAGCAAGCGCGAGACAGCTGCTCATACCGCCCGGCTCTGGTCCTTCAGGTTTACTCCCTGGGCAATCCTGCAGCCACCCTGGGACAGAGAGGTGAGGTCTGATGCCCATTCTGCCAAATGGGAGGCGAGGCACAGAAGGTGGCAGGGTGGCCACCAAGGAAGGCTACTGGGTGGCAGGGCCAGGCCCCGAGCCAGACAACCCAACTCCAGAGAACCTGTGCCTACTGGCCACACCTGGTCCTGTGGGAACTTTCTCAGTGCCCAGCATCAAAGTGGGACCAGGTGCAAGGAGGTAGCATTCAGTGGGTGCAGTAATATTGCCTGAGTCTCTGAAGCAGTACCACCCAAAAACAGAGAAGATAGAAGGATAGATAAATAAAAGGGTAGAAAGATAGAAGATAGCAGATCCAGAACCTGCACCAAACACACTAAATTATTTTCAATGACCTCGCAGTGGATGTGCTGAGAAATCCATGTATAGAAACCAAGTCCTACATATACACAACGGAATACTATTCAGCCCTAAAAAAGAATGAAATCCTGTCATTTACAACAACATGGATGGGACTGGAGATGAGGAAATAAGGCAGACATGGAAGACTGGGTACCATGTGATCTCCCTCAAATGCAGAATCTAAAAAAGTGTGTCTCATAGAACATGAGAGTAGAATGTCAGATACCAGGTGTTGGAAGAGTCGGGGATAGGAGAGATGGGGGAAATTTGATCAGTGGGCACAAAGGCACAATTAGCTAGGAACAAGAAGTCCTGATGTGCTACTGCATAGCAGAGAGACCATAGATAACGATCAGATAGTGTCCAATTCGAAAAACTAGAAGAAAGGATTTTGAAAGTTTTTACCACAAAGAAATGGCACCTAATTGAAGAGCTAGATATGCTCATCTTGATTTCAACATTATATAATGGATGCATGCATCAAAACATCACATGGCACCATTAATAAGTACAACTAATTAGAACAAAAAATGAAAAAATAATTAAAAAGTATAACTGGCATTTTGTGTGTCAGTAACAAAAGAAATTTAAAAAAAAAAAAGAAAAGAAAAGAAATCAAACACTGGGGAGCTGTACTACTGACAAAATTTGTCATGGGTCCCTCTTTCCTCCTGCCTTCTGTACTCGGAACCCCAGTGAAACAGTAAAGCAGCGAGTGATGTTTGAGAAAGTGGCCTCCTGAGCCCAACTCTGGGCCCAAATCCCCTCTCTTATCCTCTGTTATCTGCCAGGTGGCCCTGGACAAATGACCCAAACTGTCGGTGCCTCAATTTTTCAGTAGTAAGATGTGAACAAAATAAAATCCACTTTGAGCTGAGTTTTGTGCAGGGTGAGAGATATGGGTTTACTTTCATTTTGCTGCATATGGATTTCCAGTTTTCCCAGCACCATTTGTTGAAGAGGCTGTCTTTTCTCCATTGCATGTTTTTGCCTCCTTTGTCAAGAATGAGATGCCTGTATTTATGTGGGTTTGTCTCTGTGTCTTCAGTCTGTTCCACTGGTCTGCACGTCTGTTTTGGTGCCAATACCATGCCGTTTTTGTGTTACTATGGCTCTGTCGTATCGTTTAAGGTCTGGAATTGTGATGCCTCCTGTTTCACTTTTCATGTTGTCTATTTTGAGCCTCTTATTTTTCCAAATAAATTTCATGACTGCTTTTTCCATTTCTATGAAGAATGTCATTGGAATTTAATAGGAATTTCATTAAATCTGTATAGCACTTTTGGTAGTATGGCCATTTCAACAATAGTAATTCTGCCTGTCCAAGAGCGTGGAAGATCTTCCCATCTTCTAAGGCCTTCAATTTCTTTTTTACACTGTGTTCTGTAGTTTTCATTGTTAAAGGTCCTCCACCTCTTTTGTCAGATTGATTCCCAAGTTTTGTATGTAGTTTGTTTAGTTTGTTTGTTTGTCTGAGGCTATTGTGAATGGGACAGTTTTCCTAGTTTCTCTTTTAGCTAATACGTCATTTGGGTATAGGAATGCAATTGATTTTGGGGTGTTAATTTTGTATCCTGCTACTTTGCTGAATTCACTTATGAGTTCTAGAAGTTTTCTGGTGGAGTTTTTTGGGTCTTCTAAATATAGGATCGTGTTGTTGGCAAACAGAGATATTGTCAAGTTCTTCTTTTCCTATTCGTATTCCTCTAATTTCTTTGGTCTGTCTAATTGCTCTGGCTAGAGTTTCATGGACAATGTTGAATAGAAGTGGAGAAAGAGGGCATCCCTGCCTTGTTCCAGATTTTAGAGAGAATGCTTTCAGCTTTTCTTTCTTTAGAATTGTGTTAATTTTATCAAAATGGACTCTACTGCCACGTACAACTAAAAAGAACCAATTAAAAAATTCTAGCAAAGCTAAAAAAAAGAAGCATTTTGAGATTTTTTTTAAAAATCAATATTTTCCATGTCTGGCTAACACAGTGACTTCATATCAGTGTTTGCTCTGACCTCCCGGCACCTGAACACAATCACGTGGGATGGGAAATCTCTATTTCAAACAGGTTTTTGCTGATTTTGCTAATTTCAAATGGTCAGGGTTGACTTTTACAGATCTGGTGGATCATCGTTTTCTGAGCCTCTTAAGGTTGACAGCCATCCCCCTGGGAGCTGGGAGCTGCCATTTCTATCAGCTTCTTACGTCCTTGCTGTTAGTATCTCTAGGGCTTAGCTCTTCTCTGATAATTACAGATTATCACAAACTGTTCACTGGGTGAGTTCAGGTGGCTAAGGCAAGGTGAGTCGGGACACCTAGCACTCCTCCCCTGCAAAATTGCAAACGCAACCCCAAACACACGTGTGACTCTGGACACAGAGAGTGTGGACCAGGCTCTACCTTCCATGCTTGTCAAGTTTCATTTCTTACAGACTTTTAAATGTAAAACTATCAAGATAGGTTTTCCAGCAAAGGTTTCTTCTCTGCCCCAGTGTATTTAACTGTGCACCCCATGTTGCTATCCACTGCCTTAGAAATGCCCAAGACATCCTTTTAAATTTGTTTTAGCTCCAAACAAGGAGGTTCTTGTGCTTTGATAAGTGGAATCTGCAGAGGTGGAGGAGGATCCAAAGTCATTTCACAGTAAGATAAGCCAAAAGCAGACCTGATTCTCTAATGCCTTGTGAGCTAAGGACAGATGTCAAGGACAGGCAGATCAAGGCACAAGCATGACCTTCAGAGTCATCTCCACCTGCAGGGAGGGAGTCTCTGCCCCAACCATGAAGGGATCTTTGCCATGTGTCACTTGAAAGATTTTCTGTTTCCAATGAATCCAGCACAAAGATGCACCCAAATATTAGTGCTTTGCTTTTCCTGCCTGTGTGAAGAAATGCAAGGTCACTGCACTTGTCAGAGACCTCCAAGAGAGGATGACACTGGCCAGACACACACACACACAATGCCACTGCCTTCCATCTTAATGTCCACAGCTCTCTGACAGAGACTCCATCTCCAAATTGAAGATATCCACGCCTGAGAAATGAAGCAAGTCAGGTTATGCATTCACTCTCAAAAGATAGGTACTGAACCCTAAGTCTCAGACTGGCAGCTTTGGGGTACTCATTAGCATGGGTGATCCAGAGACCCAGCCCTGCACCCTTGGAACTGATGACCTCGTAAGAGACACAGTGAAGGAGTGAATGTGAAATCTAGGTGCATTGGGGTAAGCTCTGTGGAAGATATCGAGAGTTCAGAGAAAGAAGGCAATATGGAAGGACAGTCGGTGAAGTTCTTCCAGAAAGGGGTTGGTGTGGAAGGCTGGGGCATTCTGGCAGGAGCGAGAGCCAGTAAGCTGCAGGTCTCACCCCAAACCCACTGCCCTGTCCTCAGTGGACCTCTGGAGTCCACCTGCACCAGAATCCTCTGGGAGGCTTGTTGAATGCCCAGGCTGGACCCCACCCTGAGCTTCTGATAGAGCAGGTGGGCAGGGCATTTACAACGAGTCCCCAGAGCCCACAGCTACTGGTCCACCCAGAAGTCCCCTGACCAGTTTGTCATGCCACATTAATGTCCCCTTTCTTCATTTTCCTCCTGGGTTCCTGATTTTCATGTCAGGCTATAGAAGGCAGTGAATTTGAACTTGAGATAAGCCAACCAACACGAAGCTCCCCACTGGGTGTCTCCAGGTGGCTGGACAGGTGGCTTCCAGGGACTTAGGTGGACACACATTGAACAAGGGCCCCCGTGGCTTCCTGGGATCAATGATCTCATCAGCCCAGACATGAAGCGCTGCCCCGGCTTTCCAAGAACTGGACTTTTCTGCTCGTATTTCTCATAAATTATTCAGCAGGGCCGGGTGGCTCACCCCAGGAACCTGAGCCACGCAAAATGGAACTCCGTGGGTAGTTAGGGGAAGTGCACGGGAGGGAATCGCCAAAGCCAAGTCGTTTCCTTCTTATTCTAGTTCAGAGAAAGGAGGCCTTCTTCCCCGGCTCCCACCCCCAAGCAGGAGGACGCCCAGCTTTGGGGGTGGCCCCTACCCAGAGCGCTGCAGAGAGGGAGGCGGAGCTATGGGAACGCACGGGGCGTGTCCACCTTCACCGGGATGGCAAGCTGGACTCCGCCTCCCCTTCCACAGTGCACGCAGCGGGTGCTCTGCTCAGTTGGGTTTGACCCTGGTACAACCCCAACAAGTGTCCCAGTTTCACATCCTGTCCCAAAAACACCCGGTAAATGAGCTGGTTGCTCAAAGTCGGGTTTTAACACCGAGATCACTGGAAGCCCTGAGACTTGGTCATTGGGTACCTGCAAACTTGAAAGGTGTTTGGGAATTAAATATTGGCCTCAATTGGCCTGGGGAAGGGAGTATCTTTTGAAAGGGTATGTTAATGCTGCTGTGCCCACCACCCCGACTGGCAGGTAAAAATGACCGATTCTTTTGTTTTATTGTTTTATCTAGACAGATCTTTCATCTCATTCTCACAGTGCATGAGTTCCTCTTGAAAATAAAAACTTTAGTCCACGCTGATCTTTCTCTTCCTTTCCCCATATCTCCAGGAAGCGATGTTGCTGAGAGAGCTCAGGACTCCCACTGGACCAGGACAGAAGGACTCTTGGACCTCCACCTGAATGAACGCACCTCAAACTTTGCATCACACTGGATATTTTAGCCTTCTCCTGAAAACTCTGAATTAATCAAAGGTGTCATCAGAGAGAGATTTGAAATGCTTTGGAAGCCCTCCACACACAGTAGGGCTTCCCACCTCACTGAACCTGTAGAAGCCTCCCATGGAAAGCTGGTGCCCACTTTGGGGAGATGCAGAAGCTCAAGGTGACACCCAGTCCTGTCACTATACATGAACCCCAGGGCCCATGGGGTTCACTGCCTTCTATAGCCTGACATGGAAATCAGGAACCCAGGAGGAAAATGAAGAAAGGGGACATTAATGTGGCATGACAAACTGGTCAGGGGACTTCGGGGCAGACCAGCAGCCATGGGCCCTGGGGACTCATGTGTTTACATATACACTATACATGAGGGACCCTTTTGGATGTTCATCTCGAGTTGCCGCAGGAGGACGGACAGTGGCCATGAATGTCGGTGGTGGAGATCACGGAGTGTGAACAGTGTTCTCCAGAAAAACAGAAGCCAGAGGATGTGCATCAAATGAAGAAGAATTGGCTCTTGTGTGCCAGCTAGAGACCCAGGAGAGCTGATGGTGCAGCTCCAGTCTGGGAGGCCAGCAGGCAGAGATCTGGGAAAGAGATGATATTTCGGTTCAAGTCCAAGGGCAGGTGGTCAGGCAGGAAAGGTTCCCTCTTCCTCCAACACTGTATTCCAGCAACTCATTAGGTAAGGCCCACCCATCCACATTGGGGAGGATCAAATGCTTTTCTTAGTCTACAAATTCACATGTTAATCTCACCCAGAAACACTCTCATGGATGCACCCAGAATAATGTCTGACCAAATATCTGGGAACCTGGTAACCCAGCCAAGTTGATGCCATCATGCTGAGAATGTGAGAGGTCACAGGATGCCCCAAATGCCATGCTTTGGGCAGGGCCATGTAGACCACGGGCCACCTGAAGAACAGCAGGGCATACTCTATGCTGCAAACCCTGGTGCAGGAGCAGCTTCATCCAGCAGAGCCCTTGGCCCTGGGCAGTACCAGGAAGCTGCAGGCCCTCCACTACGGCCACCCCACCAGGCTCAGCTGCATGCGACAAAGTTCAGCTCCCTGTTCACTAGGGATGGGCCAGGAGCGCGTGCATCACCAGGTGCAGCCCTGAGCCATGTTTCCACCCAGCATGGCTGCAGCTCAAGCCAGCGTCCAGCTCCCAGGGCTCCGCAGAACCCAGAGGCCAGAGGGCAGCTCCACCAGATCCCTGACCATGTGCCAGTCACAGGCCAGAGCTGCCGAGCTACACCCTCAGCAGCTGCTTTCCGGAATGTGCCGGCCTTCATGGAATGCAAAGCATCCACAGCTCCCGAGAAGCCTCTGCCACTGCAGAAATGCCTCCCAGCCTCACAGGGGTTGGAAGGGTTGAGTTCCAAAGCCCTTCCCCCAAGTCTTTTTCCCACACTAATTTCCTGGGGCCCTTCCCTGCCTTCCATCTGGATAACTGAGGTCAACACCCAGGCCGTGGAGGCTTCAGCATCCCTCCAGCGAAGGGAAGACTGGAGACTTTGATGATGTAACAGATCATCACATGTAACATGTGACTTATGAGGTTTCATCTCCAAAGGAGGTCGACAGGTTGAGAGAGGCAGCAAGGGGGCATTTCCTTGGGGCTCCTGGGTGCAGCGGGGGTCTCCCGTGGACCCAGATGCAAGGGCAGAACAACATGCAGACAAAACTGGCTATAGCCCCTGTGGCTTCCCCGGTGCAGACCCCGAGGTCTGCAGGCTGGGCTTAGGAGCACCGCAAGCTCCCTGCCAGGGGAGGGGCTGGAGACGTGGGTGGACTCCATGGGAGACCTGGAATCCGGTGCAGCTCCAGCTCCGGAGGCTGGTAGGTGCTGACTCAGCCTCCGCTCCTCCTGCACGTACGCCTCGCTGAGCAGGGGAGCTCTCCTCCCGCACAGGGAGGTCACAGAATGCACATTTTGTTTCCATCTGCGCCATCCTGAGGGTTTTGCAACTGCTTTTCCAGTGGGTGGGTGTTTCTCCTCAGCACTAGAGACAAAAAGCAAGATGTCACAGCACATCAGAGCAAGAGAGCCAGGGATCACCAAGGCTGGCACAGGGCTCCCACCTGCCAAGGACTGAGGCTCCCAGACTCCCAGCCCCTCTCCCACACCACGTCCTTACCCTCTTTCTACCTCCTCCACCCCAGCCATCTTTCTCCCTTTGTCCCACTCCATCCACACTCCCTCCCTCCCTCCCCATCCCCCATTCCACCTCCCCCACCCCACCTGCCCCACACACCTCCTCCCCCATCCCATTGAACCTCTGCTCCTCATCCCTCCTCTCCCTTGCTCATCCCACCTCCCCTTTCTGGACACATTCAACCTCCCCCTTCTCTTCTTCCACCCCCATCCCTTCCTCCCCCTATTCCCCCCACCTTACTCCACAGTACTTGGTTCTGCACCAGACACAGCGGAACAGCCAGAAAGAACCACCACCGTGTGCCCACATCTCACGCCCAGGATCCCTGGCTGTCCCCAGGGCTAGCCTTGCCCGTGCTCTGATGGGGGGGACTCTGGGGTCTTTTCTCCAGCCATCTAGACTTGACTGCTCTCTGTGGTCCATGGCCCCGGTGAGAGGGCAATCTGGTTTCCATGGGGACCACCACTGGCTGTCCTCCCAGGTGGTGGCCACCCCCTTCCTGGCCAGGTTGCCACTCTCTGTAAAGTCTGGAGCTGTCCCTCCCGATGTGTCTGCTTCCAGCTCTCAGACCCTCAGCCAACTTCAGCCTCCCTCCTGAGCCAGTTCCTGCCTCAGCTCTCCAGGGGCACTGGAGGTCAGGCCCCAGTGCTGACCCTTCCCATCTTGGCAGAGCAGCTCCTGGAGGCGACTCCCAGAAAAGGAGTGTCAGCCCCCAGGACAGATTCCGTCCCTGCTCCGAAGATGGACAAGGAGGCTGCTTAGAATGCCTCAGGTGGCCAGCCATCTGGCTGCGAAGCAAACCTGGGCTCCAGGCTTCCCTGAGCGACCTGACAGAGGAGGCCCAGGGCGAGAGTGGAGCTACGGGGACTCCCATGGGGCAGCCCAGGCCAGGATCCTCTGTTGAACACCTCAGCTACATCCCAATGAAGCAGTGGTCTCCCATGGATCCAAGTCAGGTCTCCAGCTCCCCAAGCAGGGAGCCCCTCAATTGGCAGGGGCTGCCAGATGTGGCCGAATCCCAGATCGCCCAGGATGTTCCCCCACACACAGGATCCAGCAGCCAGACTCCTGCCATCCTCTCCTAACGTCTGACTGATGGTCTGAGTGACTTACTCATGTTTTAAGTCAGATTCTCAGCACATCTCGGAGTTGTTATTCTATCCCTCATCCATGTTCCTGGTGTCACTCCAGAGTGGCTGGATGGGAAGAGGGTGTCTTCTCTGTGAGCACTGATAACATCCATCCCGTGACTCTGTAGAGTTACAGCTGAGAAAAATGTCAAGCACGTGTGGTTGTGGGTTCTCGGGCGGCGGATGCCTGCCGTGCTTCTTCACACATCCAGGACGCATTCCAGGAAATCTGTACTTGAAGCCATGTGCTACAGGAGAGAGCAAGACCCTGCCTTGGAAAGCTCAAGCAGTTTCCATTTTGATCCTGGGGGAAAAAAAGAAAAGAAATACCTGGAAAATGTAATGAGGAATCCAGTCCCTTTGTCCCTGCAGTAAGCCAAGAAATATTTAGGATCTAGAAGAAAATCACACGAGAGGTGGTGTGTCCTGGTCCCATCCCTATACCGGACTCATGCATCTGTGCTCTTTCCTCAGAGATCCTGCACCCCTGCCATACATGGGGCTCCATCATACAAGACGAAGTCCTGCTCAAGCACAGGGTCAGTGGATAAGAAGGCTGAGTTAGAATCCCTTCTGTGTAACACATTACCCAACACTCGGACGCTCAAACAACGACTGTCCTTTACACTGCCCATGGCTCCTGTGGGCCAGGAGGTCAAACAGGGAGCAGCAGAGGGCTTGCTCTGCGCCATGGGGCTGGGCCTCAGAAGGGGCCTCTGAAGACCTGTCCCTCAGGTCTGGTGGTCTAAGCTGATAGTTGAATTTTGGCTGAGACACTTCCATGTGGCCTCTTCCTGTGGCCTAGGCTTCCTCACAAGATGGCAGATGGGTTTTAAGAACAACTGTTGTAGGAGCAAAAGAGCCATGAGGCCAAGGCAGAAACTGGAAAGACTTCCAGGATAGAGTTAGGAAAGGCACAGGCCGTCACCTCTGCCATATTCTATTAAATGAGATGGCAGCCTGGGTCCAAAGTCAGGGAGTGCAGCCTCGCCCCACTTTCATGGAAGATGGGATAGTGAGCACCTTTGGGGATGTGATCTACCCCAGTGAGGGGCAGGCAGGACCCTCTGACCTCACACAGTCAACGCTGCAGCTACCACACCTGGCAAACTTTTCTCCATTTCTCTTCCAAGTCCAGTTCTACAGCAAGAAAATGTGCTTGTTCTGATTCTACCCAGCTAAGGGAGGTTCGCCTCCTCTTGTCCTGCAAGCACTTCTGTGCTTTCTCCAAAATTCACATCTGGGATTTAAAGAGGGAGAAAAATAGCCAGTTTCTTCAAGGTGGCCCTCTTAGAACTACTGCTGAGCACCTTTCCATTAATGACCACTGACAATAAGTCGGAATTCCTCCTCCCAGCACCCGGGGAGGCTGTCGTGACTAATCACAACGCAGTGCCACACCATGCTCAGGGGCTGTACGGTGGAGAGGGCTCGTCAAGGCCACCCCACGTGACGGCCCACCCTGGGCAGCTACCTCTGGAACCCCATCCGGGCCAGGCTGCTCCTTTGGACCACTCTGCCCATCTCAACAGGGGCCTGGAAGTTGCGCACCTTGCGGGGCGCGCATCAGGGGTGGGGCCCGCCATGCCCACGCCCCTGTGATGGTCCAAGTGTGGTGAGCACAGCTCAGCAGAGGCAAAACAAGCTAGGCCCCAGGTGACGAGCTTTTCTGTCTGCCCACTAATTGCAGCTTTCAGTGAGCTGTGTCTGGCCCCGAAAATTCCATTCTGACAGGCTCTCTACCATGTCCCCAGCTTCCAACACGGGAGTCATTCCTCACGGCTTGTCAGTCTGTGGAATCAGGTAACAGACAGAGATCAAGGCTGCTTGCTGTGCCTAATGAAATGGCGAGGTCAGAGCCAGGCTGCCCACTGCCCTCCGCAGGCCTCTGCCTTGCCCAGTGTGGACTGCACTAGATGCTCAGGGGTCCCTCACAGGAACACCACTCTGGGTACACAGACACTCAAATTATTTGACTCTCCTGGCTCTGCAGAAGCAAGTCTGCGAGCCCCAGGGCTGATGGCACCGTGCAAAGTGAGATTGATGACTTCACTCTGGCAGATTCTCATTCGCCTTGAAGAACCCAGTGCAGGTCGGCATTAATCAGCTCTGCAGAAAACCCTCCAAGGACACACTGTGTTGCAAGGGACGGCTTTGAACTTCAGCTGCCGCAGCTGGGGGAACATTTGATAGTGCAAAACAATAAACAGGCGAGGAGGGAGGTCGTCGGGCTGAGGATATTGGTGAGCGTTCCCGAGAGGCAGTCGCAGAACCAACACTGGTATCTCATCATCCCTCTTCCTGCACAGCCAGCCTCCGCTCGCTGCTGACTAGGAGCAGAAAGAGACAGAACAAGAAGCCAGGCGTGAAGACGAGGCTGAGACGCTCTGTTCTTTACAGGACTCTGAACAATGACAAGGACAGACGAAGAATTCTCTAGGTTCTCTCTGTCAGGAAGTGACACACCAGTGTAGGCTGCAGGCGGGGGGTGGAGGGAACCATCCTGGGACCAAGGAGGCCCCCAAATCTGACTGGTTAGCTCCCGTGATGCTCTGAGAGGGGAAGTGCAAAGACACGAAGGGCTCACAGTGAATCGAAGCCTCTGCCCCTCCAGTCGGTCAGCAGCCTGCAGGACGCCACTCTGGCTATTCTTATTCTCGAGGGTACTGATGGGCACCAGTCACACAGGATCAGACAGGTGCACAGGGTTTCACCCGTCTGCAGGGCCACCCTGGCATCACCCATGCAGAATTAGGTCAAGTTCACAGTAAGGCTCCTCTCAGTTCTGCCACCAGCTGCAAGCTCAGAGATCCCCAGGCCTCCTACACTTCTGACCAGCTGACTGCAAGTCCAAGAGTCCCCATGACCCTTTCCAGGTCAGTCACTTTCTGGGATAACTCACCTGATACAGGAAGCCCCATACCTACTGCTACGGCTTGATTATAACGACCTAACTCAGAACCGGCCACGTAACAGACTGAGTTGCAGTTTGGGAGGGTCTCTAATGCAGTCTCTGAGTCCTGAGAATCTGTTGCCCTCCTGGCATATCAATGTATGACCAACCAGGGACGCTGACCTGAGCCTCAGGTGGCCCGAGTGTCCCCTGGGTCTCACATGTAGGTATAATTGAGTCATTGGCCCTGTGGTTAAATTCAGTCTCCTTCTACCTCCCCTCCCCAGGGTCAGCTGGGGCTCACGGCTTCAACCCTCTAATTATAGAGTTGGTCTTTTTGGTGTGACTGGCCGGCATCCTGAGTCACAAATGCAGGTGGGATCAGAGGGGTCTACCAGGATAACAAAGACACCCTGACCCCTTGGGAAATTCCAAGGATTTAGAGAATCCTTCTCAGGAACCAGAGACAAAGGCCAGAGAGGTGCTTTGTTACACAACAAAGTGTGGTCCCGAGCCAAGCACCTCTGGTATCGAGGTCCTTTCACGCCCTACGCTCTTCCCAGGTCAGTGGAAAGAGCTAGAATCTCCAGACGGTACTTGGCAACAAACGACTTCCGGGTGCCTCTGGCTCACGCAACTCCCCTTCCATTCCTTCTCTGGTCCTGACTCACAGAGCCTCTCCTTTAGTCACCTCGGGTTCCCTGGGCAGCCGTGTCCCTAAGCATGTCCCCAAACACTCATGCACTTGTCACTCCCACACCCACACCCACTCTTTTTTCCTGGGAACCTTTTCTCTGGTCATCTGGGTCCTACTCCCGCCCTCAAGCTTCCTCAGCTGCTTCTTCTCATTTTGCTGAATTTCTTGGCCCCCGTCCCCTCCTGCTCCCGTCCCCTCCCACTAAAGTCAGTCCATGACTTGGCCATTCACCTGGCAGTCTTTGCTGGATCTGGGATGGCCAGGGAGTGCTAAGCCCTCTGTGGCCTTCTGCGGCAGAGCTCCATCCTGTCAGGGCAAGGTTGGTTTCCATGTCCATTAGCAGCTTCCTAGGCCAGCACCTTCCATGTGGATTGCACCCAAGGGCGATTCTCAACGGATCTGCAGCTGGCTATCCATGGTAGACAATCTCATTATTTTCATCCTGGTATTTTATTAATATTTCTACCTAAAAATAGGTGTGAGCAAATGTCTGGTCTCCGCCAAGAAATAGCATAAAATAAAAGCTTGGCTTTGTCCCTGTTAGCAAAAGGTTTGCATTACGTGTCTTCTTCAAGTCTTCATTTGGGAGGTATGGATTAATCTGCTCTCATTTGGCTCACAGTCCTGCCATGTGTCACAGTTAAACATCTCCAAATGACGAGGAAGCAGAACTCCACGACAGTAGTGGAACAGCCAGGGGATCTGACTAAAGGGAACTCCAGATGTGGGGCGAGCTCTATTGGCGTTTTCTCCTGATGATACCGAGAAGCAACCATGTTTCTGTGCCTGCCTCAATGCTCAGGCCAGGACAGAAGGGCAGCCATGAAGTTCGGCGTGTTGGTTTCCTCAATAATTTTCATTGTGGTAGATGTCGACGCTTCTCCCGTTTTTTGATACCTGCTTGTCCTCTTGAACCATCTTCTGATTTTTTTTATCCTATAAATCTTAGCATGAAGTAGAAAAGGTGCACCAACATCTCAGGTTAGTCACCACGAACCAAAGTTAAGATACCGCTTTATACATGCTCTACCAAATCTTTGCATCAGAACCAGCTTCTGCTACCCGGGCCCCTGCCGTGGCACAGCCACCTGTGAGTGTCTATCAGGGGTGCAGAGAAAGCCTGGGGATGTCCTCTGTCCTGGGAATCAAACACGTTGGTGCTGTAATCTAGACTCGCAGGAAATGTTACAGGGTCACGGCAGCCACACCATTTTTTTGGAAAAGGTGACCTAAATTATCTGCACTGCATTACCTCCAAAATGTCCATCCCCTGAAAAGCCACACAGATCCAAATACACCTGCAAAACATTGCTGACCCTGGCCAATACGTTGTCTTTTCAATTGACAATTATGCAAAAACACTTTTGCGGTTGTCTGAATGTGGTTTGTCCTCCACCGTCCTTGTGTTGGGAGCTTGGTTCTCAGTGTTGCCATGTTGGGAGGTGGAACCTTTAAGAGGCGGGGCCTAGTGGGAGTTCCTTAGGTTACAGGGGATGCTGCTCTTGGAAGGGATCCTGAAACCCCAGCCAGTTTCCAAGTGCTTTCTGTTTCACAATGTGATCTCAAGCTCTTGCACACATTCCTAGCACAGCCATTTGCCATGAGGTGATATAGCCAATGGGGGCCTTCACCAAAGCTACATCATGCTGTGTGGGCTCTCAGCATCCAAATGGTGAGCTAAATAAACTATTTTTCTTTATAAAGCTACCCTGCCTCAGGTATTTAACTATAGTAACAAAACAAAGAAAACCAACACAACTTTCCATTTCAACTCTATTGAAATAAACTCAAAAACAGGTTATTTTATCAATGGTATCCTGAGCACGAACACATCTCCTCTGAGCCATCAATGACCTCACAGAGGCTCTGGGCTCTTCACTGAGATAAAAATCTCCATGCTGAAGGTGTGGCTCAGTGGTAGAGCACCTGTCTATTTGGACAAGGTCATGGGTCAATCCTTGGGCCACCTTCCTCTTTGCCTTTCGCTTCTTTCTAAAAATAATGGAACAGCCCCGGCGCTCTCAATTCCCTTGGGGCTCCTGGTGACTGAGTCCACAAGCTGCAGAGTCTCCGGTGAGCACCTTGAGGTATCAACTGCACAGTTGAAGTTCCAAATTCACAAGGTGGAGGTTTGAGTTCTGCTCTCGACTACAGGGGCATCTCAAAGGACCATTCAGAAGGTAAGAGCTGTATTTCTTTTCCGACTCTCAGCCCATGATGCGCAGTTATGCATGGAATTAGAATTCTTCAGTCACTCAGAGTGAGACAGTCCTCGGATGGGCCACCACCTCACTATGCCTCAGTTCCTTGTCCATGAGAGGCACTTCAGAAGGATGCCTGCATCACAGGGACGATTATACAATCGCTTACCTTGGTGTAAAGATGAAGAAGTGATGACTGTTGATAAAGACAACCTTTATTCTTTAATGCTGGCCTCCCACTGGAAGGGGCTGGCCTCTCTGTTCACACCTTGCTGGTGGCTGGCCCTGCCCTCTCCAAGGCAGACGTTGAAATCGAATGGAGTGGAGACACGAAATCCATTGCTCTGGATCGGAAGAGCAGCTGCTTGAGGAATGAGGATGGGAGGTGTCCAGCCAGGGGACCTCATGCCTGTCCAGGTACCAGAACAGCCAGGCGTATGACTCTGGTCACCCTTGACATTGTACCTCTGGGCCGTCCCCAGATGTAGGGGATGGAGCTGTGGAAACGTGAGCACTTCTGAACAGGAAATGCAGTTATCCCAGTAAATCAGTTCTTGATTGACAAGCATCCCTCCCACCCCAAGCCCAGCCCAGTGGCCTCACTCCCCCAGGAATAGCATCAGCAGGGACATTTGGGACATGTGCTACTATGTAGCTGGCTCAGAGGCCTCCCTGCCCTCACACTCCTGCACTCTGACTTCCAGTGGCCCATCTCTGCAGCCACCGCTGTGGTTTGGGTGTGGTGTGCTTTGGGTGTCGTTTGCCCCGCCAAAACACACGTGGAAGCTTCTTTCCCCAATTCAACAGGGTTGAGCTGGAAGAATCTGGGAGAGCCTTTAAGAGACACTTGGGGTCATGGAGGATCAACCTTCATCTCAAGGGATGGAAGGAGCCACCTCAAGAGTGGGCAGCTGTAGAGTGAGCCTGACTTCCTCAGCTCCCTCTCTGGCTCATTCTCTCTCTCTCTCTCTCTCTCTCTCTCTCTCTCTCTCTCTCTCCATGTGACCTCCCACTCTCTCACATGCTCCCCCTCAAGTGCCTCCACTATGAGGCCCTCACCAGAAACTGACTCCAGTGCCCCACTCTTGAGCTTCCCAAACCATGAGCTGAAATAATCCTCTTTCCTTTATAAAGTTCCCAGTCCCAAGTGTTTTCTTACAGCAACAAAAAGTGGACTAAGGCAATAATTAATGGAGAACTCAAGCCTGGTCAGTTTAGGCCATTCTCCTGAGCCATCAGCCCACATACCCAGCAGTCTTGTGACTGCCCCGGGGGTTATGACCTTCCAGACAGGTCAGTGACATCTCCAAGTTCACTGATTACCCACCTTGGGACACAACCTTTTTTCTGATGTAAACTGGGCACCAGTTTAAAAGAATATTGACTCAGAAACCACTACTCTGCACCTTTCCCCAGGGACCTGACCCCCTTTAATCTTCCCAGGCTTGCCTCGTGCCCCCAAAACATGATGCAACCCATGGGAAACTGAGTCGCTTGCCAGTCACAGGAAGGTCCCCTCGCCACTCAGCCAACACAAAGGTCTTTGTGCAAGGTCAGTCCAGCCACAGTATCACACTTTCCAAGAAGCAGACCGCCAATGCGAGCAAACGATGAAGGCAGAAACAGGCAGAAGCTTGTTGTGAGGATTTTCACACAGGGAAGCCTGGCTGCCGGGGTTAGGACGCCAAGGTAAACAGACACACAAACAACCTGCTCATGCAGGCTCCCAGCACTTCATCAGAGCCCCGGGGAAAGGGAAAGGGGAACTGGGACCACAGCCCAGTTTCCATTGCTCCCACAGACCCACTCCAACTGGAAGCCCCAGCCAGCTGCAGACACTTGTCAGGACAGCCCAGCCTCGGGGAGGAGAGATGCCAGACGGGGGGCCAGGAGGGAAGCAGGAAGAAGGGGAGAAAGGAAATGTTAATTAGCTTAAGGAGGATATTCATGTCCCTGGTTTTCTCGGATCATCTTTTCCAAAACTTAAAAGCAACGCAACACAAACCCTGGGGTTGCTAATATTTCAGAAGTCTGCATTTGATTTCCTCAACTTTTTAATGCAACATCAAAGTGCCGAAATTGACCTTCCTATTCCTCCTGGAATAGAGTGAGCGCCACACACATTCAGCTGCAGAGCCAAACTGAGGATTAAAAGCAGTGTCCTGCCATTTGCTCCTGCCCGGCTCCTTTATCCCCAGCTCAGAGCGAGGCTGTCCCTAGAACTGCGGTCTCGGGGAGACTCCAGTTTCACAAGCACACTCTGTTGGAGTTGCTCGCTCTTTGGAGGAGCATCATGGATAAATTGAAAACGGCACATGAAACAACTCTGAGCTGTTCAAAGCGAGAGAGTGTCTCTAATGAGCTTTTGAAAGGAAGCACAGCCTTGCCCAGGGGGAGATGTGCGGTGCCCACCCAGGCTCCGCCAGGGAAACTCAAGCCTGAACGCTGATCTGCGACGCCACCTGGGTTCCCGTTGGTTCCCAGGAGTCTGGATGCACTCAGGGGGTCGTGGAGAGGAGCGTGGCTGGCAGCTGGAAGCCAACGCACCGTCCTCTCCAATTCCCCGCCCTCTCCTCTCCTCCTTCCCCACCTCCACGTCCCTGGCTGTAAGACCACCTCTTTCCCAGCTCTTATTCCTTTGGAAAAGCCGCCCCTGTGGGCGTGCCACCTCAGACCATACGGTGGGGCGACATGTGCCAAGGGCTTTGGCGGCTGCAGAGATGACAGACCTACGCACAGATGAAATGTGGCACCCAGAAGAGCACGTCCCTACCAGGGATGATCACAGAGGCGCTTTGTTCCCAGACCCAAGGCGGGCTCGGCAAAGAGCATCTCTTTCCATATTTGGCCAGCTACGTGGTTAACAGAGCACATGCTACTATTCTGAAATAAATGGGATGTTATTTTTGTAAGCAAACTCTATCTTGGGTCGTAGGTTCCACAACAGATATCAGATACGAGTAAAAGCCAACGTTGGAAAATTTGAAACCAAAATTAGGGTGATCCATAATTAAGGGACACTGTGCCCAATCAATCCATTGCTGTTGGGCTGTTGGAGCAAATGTGTTGTCGCTTTTCAAGACCGACTGGGAAATCTGCAGATTTGCAATATTGGCCATAACTAACCTGCGAGGCTCATAATGGAGAAGGGAAAGGACTTGGTCATATCAGAAGATTTCCCCAAGTCCACAGACATCTGGAAGCAGACCTGGCCTCCAAAACAACCTCTTGTGTCAGAATATTCTAGGGGTGGCTGAGGCCTGTGGGTGGAGATGCATAGGGTTTCGTGCAGTCCCAGACTTGCCGGAATGCCACGCGGCCCCAGCGACGCCTGCTTCCAGAATATGCCATTTTTGTTGTGGTGGTCGTTTTGTTTTAGTACCAGGGATTGAACTCAGGGGCCCTCAACCACTGAGCCACATCCTCAGCCCTGTTTTGTAGTTTATTCAGTGAGACAGGATCTCACTGAGTTTTTAGCCCTGAGTTGTTAGCACCTTGCTGTTGCTGAGGCTGGCTTTGAACTCATGATCCTTCTGCCTCAGCCTCCCCGAACCGCTGAAATCACAGGTGTGTGCCACCATGCCCCACTGGTATTCCATTTTTAAGATGAGAAAATCCACAGGTACAACCTCCCCATGGTCAGAGTGTGACCTGTTGGGTAGCAACGCATTAGGGAAGGTGGGAAGATCCTGGAGTGAGGGTCAGAGCTGAGTCGGATGTCAGTGGGTGAATGTCATGGAAATGTGATCCCACCCACATGGATGAGGTGGTTCCAGAGGGCAGCCCTGCCCACAGTCCACTGGGACACAGACCAGCACCCACAGGAGGCACATGCCATGCCAACCCTGTCCTGCACTGCTGTCAATCTGTGGCCCCCCTGTGACACAGGAAGGACTCTAGCTAGAGCTTTAATGTGAACCACCAGAGACCAGCAGAGTCAGCACACCTCCCTCAGTCTGACAGGTGCGTGCTCCACTCTGAGAGGCTGGGGGGTCCAGGGCTGTGACACAGACTCCTCGGGGAACCATCAGTCAGAACAGCATGGGAATTTTCAAGGTTGATACCTAGTCCAGTATCTCTATGCAGTAGGAGGCACTGTATTTGTGGGTGTGCGTGTGCGTGTGCGTGTGTTTGTATGTGTGTGTGTTTCTCGATAAACAGACATGAAAGAGTTTCAGAACAACCCAACACACACTTCTGCATGAATGAAGGTCTCTCCCTCCAACTCAGCGTCTCACAATGAAAGTAGCAGCAAAATCTTGATTTGCACAGTTGGATTCAGGCTTCAAGGTGAAGTTCAGGTAGGTTGTTTGCCAAAGAGAAACAGGTGATCTCATTGCTGGCCGAAGACAGGCAACACTCCTGAGCTGGGCTGAGCTCTGGTCTAGGTACCTGCAGACCTTAGAGAATGATCCACGTCTCAAGGACCCAGATTCCTGGCTGGCGTGAAGTCCTCCCAGCAGTGGAACGTGATGTGATGGCGTGTGCAATGGCAATACGGGGGCAACAGTCAGAAACTGGTCCATTATGGCCTCTTTGTACCTTATAAGGTCAGGAGTCGGAGCCGATTCCCAAGCTCGGCTCCCACCAGAGTGCCCTGGGTTGCTGTGTAAAGTCCCCGTGCCCAAGACTTCGTGCAGACCCCCTGAGGCAGACCTAGAGGGGCCTGACCATGAAGACCTCCTTTCTTACCTCCGTAAGGATTTCACAGAAACAAAAACGAGCGGCAGATGGACAAGCAAACTCGATCCTCACCAGGTCAGATTCAAACCCAGAGGACGCACACAACCACCGCTTCCTGCCCTCCGTCTGCCGGGCGCGTCTCCCCTTCAGATGAGTCACCACTGCCTAGTATGTGGCACTTCAGTCCCTGCTCACCTTCCCACATCCCCAGGGGACTGGCGCACACAAAGGCCGAGCTCTGTCCTCCTGGGGCGCGTGGGTGAGGGCTGGAGATCACCTCCCCGGCTGCCCGTGCCTCCTCTGTGGAGGACATTGTGCAGCAGGCACGCATTACAGTCACGGCCGGGAACAGTGCCACGCTGCTCCGAGCAACCCAGCAGCCTGCACAGGCTGGCGCGCAGGAAGCACTGAATGGAGTGTCCGCAGCCCTGCTCACACATCCAGCCCCGGGGCCAGCAGGGAGGGCAGCCACCACGGGATCCCGTGCATCCCCTTCCCCAAGGTCAGGCGGGCTTCTTGCCTCCATTAGCTCAGGGCCTCCAGTGACTTCCAGGGGAGGTGGGGTCCTTGGTCTCTTCCACTGATGACCAGAGACAGAGGAAGGAAGCCCCATGGAGCCCTGAGGTGGATTTGAGGTCCACTCTGCTAATGCCAACACCACCGCCCACCCTCCTGCCCTCAGAGGTCCTGCGTGGCTATTGCCTGCCCCACCCCCGACCTCTCAAAAGACCCTTCAAGGCTCGTGCGTGTCCTCTGGGAGAATGGATGGCCTAGGACTTCTCAGACCCCTTACTGGGCCAGGCTGCGTTTCCATAGGGCCAAGAATGAGAAGGCTGCACCTGGACTTTGCAGTCACATTAAGCACCTGGCTCCTGGCCAAAAGGCTTGGGTCCAAACCCTGATCCGGGTGATGGCCAACTCTGGAAGCCTCTACTTCCTTATCAAAGACAAATGGAGACAGAGCCCCGGGTCTCACAGGCTTCCATGAGGCTCCCAGAAGGAAATTCCCTGATACCTCAGCCTTTCTTCCCCACACCCAGCCCCTCTGTGGTCCTTGATGTCAACTTCCAGCCAAGCTCTCAATGCCTCCCTGCTGCCTGATCAGGGTTCCCCAAGAGCCCCCAGCCCAGTTGGATCATCACATTTGGAAACCTCCCTGTCATCCTGTCCATTACCTCTGACATCAGTACTGAGTCCCACCCTGAGAAAGTGATTCAGTGGCTACTTTACACTAAGGTGTTAATGGCTGCCACCAGGGGTTAGAGTTACAGGGTGCTGCAGTTCTTAAATGAGTCAGCCTTCTCCAGTGACAGCCTAGGAACCTGGGGCCCAAATACAAAGACATTGTCCCATGTTACATGCTTGTCTGGAGTGAACTCAGTCAAAAATCTTCCCCACCCCAGTGAGGTTTTCCTACCTGTGTAATATATCACCCAACTGAGTCCATTTTACTTGAAGAGAAGACAAAGCCCTCTCAAGAATGCATCTTGGATGGGAGCTCCCAGGTCCAGGGAGAGCCCAATGAGCCCTTTGGGGGATTGCTTCTATCTGAGTCCCCCATTCTGCCATAGATAAACTCTCAAGGGTTTTTGCAACTTTTCCTAACCTGCCACTCAAGCACAGGACAGGAGCCATGCATTCTGCAAATGAGAGACAGGCAGACACCCCACCCCACCAGCAGCCTCCAGGTCAGAGACAGAAAGCAGCTTGGACCCCAGCATCCGGGTTCCTGACACCCTTCAAAAAAAGTCACCATGCAGGGAACCCAGGAAGACAGAGGGTCCCAGAGAGCTGAGGTCACTTTGCTGCTGAGCCCCTCGTGGGCATGGTGAGAATGTGGAGGTGGGGGCCCAGAGCCGTGCCCTCTGCACGCATGTGGTCCACACGTGTCTGCAGCAGCGTGTCTGCCGTGGCTGCTGAGCAAACACATCTGAAGGCCTCATTTTTTTCTAAACTGGAAACTGTCATTAATAATCTGATTTTTATCTTTATAGAGCTTTGGCCCTGAAGGTATCAGGCTTCCATATTATCACATTTCAGTCAAGCTTGCAGCTCTGGCTTGACACGATGTTTAATCTTCACACATCAAAGGGAAGGACTCTGCTACATTTGCTGCTATTGTTGCAGCGACCAGATCCATCTGCACCGGTGGGTAGACTTCTGCTCCCAGACAGAGGAATTCCACCCTCTTCCCACCTCAAGGCTCCAAGACACTTCAAAGCCATTTCCCAAACAACAATAATAATAATTAAATAAAGGAATAAAAAGTGAGGGGCAGGAGAACAAAGGTAAAGTTTCACTGAAATGTTTCACTTGATTTAAATTTTGGAAGCCACGTGCAGTGCACCTTGGAAAGTCCACATATGAAAGTGGCCATTCATTTAGCTTTTCTGATAAAAGCAGAACACTCTAAGTTAACACAAACTCTTTATTCAAAGGAGCTCAGAATATTCTGGAAGCTTTTAGTAGACAGGAAGGCTTGGTCATCAGCAGTCATTCTGTTAGGAAATGTGTGGCTCAGAATTGAGACAGAGGATGCCAGGTTGTCTCCTGACCAGCCCTTGCTCAGTGTGGGGCCATGGCATGGGAGACACCAGCGGGAGCCAGCAAGGCTGCAGGGATAGGGTCCTGTCCCAGGAGTCCCCCCACGGTTTTCATTTCCCCAGCCACCACCTTCTCTGTACGCAGCTGTGGGTCCATCTCCCAGGCCAGCCAGAGCCTCTGGCCGTGCCCAGCAGAAACAGTCTTCCTGATCTCTGTCCACACTCCTTAGTCTCCAAGCACACTCCACCTGGGATGGCATCCATTTAAAATCAGCAGTGTCTCCCTCCAAAAATGGCAGGATGTTAAGACCTAAGCCTCCAAGGCTGTTCCGGATGGACCAGGGAGAAACACCCGGGTCCTAAGATTCACCTGCCACCTGTGCAGAACGTCCACAGGACACAGTGGGAAGCCAGTGCACAGCCATTCTTACCCAGAGCAGCAGGAATGCCTCCGTCCTGCCCCGGTGTGGGCAGACCAATGGGCCTCCGAGGTCCATTCTGAGAACATGACACAGATTCCCAACAGTCCGGGGATGCGGTGGCCTGGGTCTGGGGAGGCCCTGCCAAGAGCACTTCACAGAGCCATGGATGGAAGAGCCTGCAGTCCAACCCCATGGGGCAGATGAGCTGTCGAGGGAGTGGTCAGCCACCAATCAGCACAGAGGCAGATCGGCCTAAAGCAACTCCAGAAAGAGCAGCTTGGGGACCTCGGGAGGCCACCAAAACTCTTTCAGCCGGGCCACTTCAAGGAAGGCCTCTGTTTTCCATCCATTTTCTCCCTCCAGCCATGTTGGAACTCTTGGACAAACTCAGGGGCTGGAGAGGTGAAGAGGGAGGCCACAAAGAAAAACAGAAAAAAAAGAAAAGAGCGCGTCCCCTCTTAGATTTCTACGGCCAACTTCTACCCCTAACGATAGATGAATTGTTCTTGTCAAAATAACTGACCCCTATAGATGGGTCGAGGACTGGCCTCATCTTCATCCTCACAGGGAAGCTATCCCCTCCCCTCCCTGGAGAAAGTTTAAATGAACAGCACAGAAAAATGCAAAGCTGTGTTTCATTACAATTTGCTCTGCAAGTAAGTTACAATTATATTTTGAACAATGATTGGCTTGTGGCTAAAGTTCAGTAAATATTTGTTGAAGGAACAATTTCATTTTCATAAAAATGAAATATTGGAGTATGCATTTCTGGGGATGTTAGTCTGTCTTCATTACTACAGTAAAATATCAGAGGCAGCCTATGTTATAAAGAAAAAAGGTTGATTAGTTCACAGTTCTGGAGGTTCAAGGGCCCACATCTGGTAATGGCCTTGTTGCTGGCAGGGTCCCAAGGTAGTTCAGGGAATCAAATGGCAACAGTGATATGTTTCCTGTGTTCTCTCTCCCTCTTCTAATAAAGCCACCAGTATTTAATCATGGCAGTTCCACCTTGATGACATTATCAAATTATAATCACCTCCCAAAGGCCCCACCTCCCAACACCAGAGTTGGCTTAAGTCTCCGCCCTCTTATTGCCTCACCATGGGGCTTAAGTTTCAACACATGAAACCTTAGGAGACACACTCAAGCCACATCCGAATCAAATCCACCTCCCTCTCCTCTCCTCTCACCCAGGACAAGTGCATCGCCCTTCACAGACACACACAAGTTTCCTCCACACACACCCCAACGAGGCAGCAGGTTCACATTAATCCAGCAGCTGCCGTCAGCCAGGGCCCCTGGGCTTGCAGCTGGGGTTCAGCCGCTCAGCCCTGGGAGAGAGGACAGGCATCAGCCCATTTCACAGGTGAGGACCTGGGTCAAGACATGAGCAGAGGATGCTCACCACTCCATCCATGTGAAACTGTCAGAAGGAATCAGGAAATGAAACTAATCCACCTCACGCTCAGACTAAGATTGGCACTAATGGCCCAAAACTATTCCACTTGAGAGTGTCCACGCTGTGTCATGTCCCGAGTCCTAAGAGGGACAGAACTGCAGTCACCCGAGTCTGATCCTTTGTCTCTATAACCCCTGTGTTACCATTATTTCAAAACATTGCTTAAACACAGGGACAGATGTGACCCCAGAGGGCGGATCACACATCACACCCAAGTGAACTGCGAGGACCCTGAGTCATTAGGAGCTTCCCCTGGGGACCAGCTCACGTGTCTGGCCCATGCCAGCTGTGAGTCCTCCAGGTGAGCGTCTGCAGACTCAAGCAGCCGGCCTCATCCTCGGTTCCCGTTTCCAAGGCTTCAGGCATGCACTGCGGGTCGTGGAAGGGGTCCCCGTGGGGAAGGGAGATGACCGTGAGATATTTCGTAAAGCACTCTGGGCTTTTGCATCTCCTATCAAAGTTCAGCAGTAACCCTGGGAGACCTTGGTGCCATTCAAAACCACGGTGCATGGTGGCAATGAATGGCAGAGAGGCCATGAGCCTGATTTCTGTCTGTTGGGGATTCACTGAGGACAATGAGCACCCTCGCTGCCCAGGGGAGGAGGTGGCCGCCCGCCCTGCTCTCCTCTTGGTGCCTCTGCCCAAGGCCACTGGAGCCCGAGAGCCAAGACTGCTCAGCGGTGCAGCTGGGACTGTGGACACCACACCAAGGACACATGGCCTTGCCCGGGGGCCTCCTGCCTCCGCCCCTCACAGTCTTCTCCAGGGTCACATGCCTAACGACATCCCTGCAGCCAAGTCACAATCTCAGGTCTGCTTCTGTGAGAGCCCAAACCAGGACGTGTGGTCGTCCTTACTTTAGTCTCCAGGGATCCTTTGATCAGAAAAGAAATTCACAAAGACCAACAAGTACATTCTAGATTTGTGTTAGATTCCCTGTGACAATGTTTTGCTGCTGTTGTTGTTTTGCTGTTGTTGTTGTTTTGTTTGTTTTGGTACCAGGGACTGAGCCCAGGGGCACTAACCACTGAACTACATCTTGAGCCTTTATTTCTTTATTTTCTTTATTTTTTGATTTATTAATTTTTTTTATTTTGAGACAGTATCTTGCTAAGTTGCTGAGTCTGGCCTTGAACTTGAGATCCTCCTACCTCTGCCTCCCGAGCTGCTGAGATTACCGGGGTGCACCACCACGCCCCAAACCATGGCAGGCTTTTAAAAATTATTGAGAGCACGTTCAGTTACCATGTGATTCCCCAATTCCGCTCGTGGGGTACACCCAAAAGCGGGGACAGCAGGGCTGGGCAGACATGTTCACAGCAGAACCTTTCATAATAATCAAGATATGGAAACGACCCGGGGATCCCCGGATGAATGGATGGACGATGAAACGTGGTCTGTCTGCCCTGGAATGTCACTCGGTCTTACTGAGGAAGGAAATTCTGGCACCTGCGACGACACGCGTCACACTGAGTGAAATAAGCCAGGCCCACGGGGCCTACAGGGCGCAGGGATGGGCAGCCGTGCAGCCATGGATATGGAGTTTCTTCCTGGGAAGATGAGGACGTTCTGGAGGTGGATAATTGGGCGGTTGCACAGCCATGCAAATGGACTTAGAGAACTGTGCACTGAAAATGGCCGAATGGTAAATTGTATATTATGTGCATTTTACCACTATGTTTTATTTTTAAAAAAATCTGAGAGGGGGCCGCTGTGGCGCTGAGGTGTAAGTGGACAGTCGGGCAGTTTGTGTGTGCATTTGCACTTGGAGGCCACTCAGAACAGAACCCAAAAGCATGACTCATGGTCAGTCAACAGGAATGCACTAGGCAAAGGTGAGAGGTCAGCGGCCTGGCGAGGCCCACGCCACAGGACGCTCCTGGTCGGTGGCGTGAGTGCATCTTCCCCAGGGTTCAAAGCCACGGGAGGTCAGGAGCCAGCCCGGTCCAGCCCTGTCAGCTCAGGACAGCCGCAGCGCACAGCGGCACCACACCGCAGCTTCGCTGCCACCCGCCACCCAGGCCACCAATGACTTACCCGTCACAATCGATCAGCACTGTCAAGTTGACTCTCTGTGGCTTCAAAGTTTTAAAGTCCATTCGCTCCCAATGTCTGGATGGTCTGGTTTTGTAACGGCACAGAGGCCACCGCACCGTGGAGACCCCTCCCGCTGTTAGTGTGTGCACGTGTCTTCCTTTCCCCGAGACCCCTCCCAGCCTGGACGCTGGTGACTTCCCTGGGAGGAAAAGGCAGCCCACCACCAGCCCCTGCTTCACAAAATGGTGGCTGAGTGAAACCAGAGGTGGCTCCGGATCCACCGCAGAGCTACTCTGGGGAGGAAATGGGGACAGCCTCGACCTTGAACACGTCCCTTCCCAGGAATCTGCATGTTCTGCATGTTGATTCTGCTAAAAGCAAACATTGCCTTCTTCTTTTTTTTTTTTTTTTTTTTTTTTGTAAAATCGTGGTTTTCAGACTTGGGCAGGCATCTGTGTCACCTGGAGACTCCATCCTTCTGGGTTCCTGACGCATGGAGGGGGTGACGGGGATTTGCATTTGTAACAAGCCCTGGAGGGATGCTGCTACTGATCCTTTCAGGATTCAATTTGGGAATCTCTGCTCAAGGTAGCTCAAGGCCTCCTCTGCTCAGAGAGCCCTATGCTGGACCCAGCCCCCAGGCCCGCCCTGGCCATAGCTGTGACCTCACAGGGGCATCTGTACCTGCACCCTGTCCCATGGTCAGGAAACACATGTCGGAAAGGGGTTCTCTGCTTGGAGAGCCCTGGAGACGTTCAGTCTCCTACTCCACCAAAGCAGAACGGGAGGCCCCTGTGGTGACCAGGCAAGTGCTGTCAGCTTGGCCACCAGCCCCACCCCAGTGGCCTGAGCCACCAGAGGAACACACATCAATAGATGTGCTACGGGGCTGTCAAGTCAAATGCTATTTTTAGATTTTTTAGATTTAAATCTCCCTGTAGGACGCACTACAGTGTTGGGAATGTGTCCACATTTTAAAATGGACAGAAAGTTAAAGGAAAAAAGAACAAAAGAAGCTTTCTGCTTGTGGCTGGCCTCTGGGGGCAGAGATCCCCAACCCATCAGTTCTCTCTTTCGTAAGTACTTCAGTCAGAAGCCCAAGGACTGCGGGCCAGGAGCCCACAGAAGAAGGGAAGCGTGTCTTGCCATTGGGGTGTCTGGTGGAGTCACAGGACCCCTGCTGGGCTCTGCCCAGGAGGCACTGCTCCAGAAATGGGGGTGACCTGGGTCTGTGCAACCGCTAGCTTGCTGTGGGAGGAGGGGAATCCACTCCCTCCCTGACCCCAAATCGAATCCTGGTGATGTTCAAATTGCAGCTCTCCCAGACTCGGGTCCTAGGGGGCCTGTTAAAGCTGCTCCACCCAGAGGGGAGGATGGTGCTGTTGGCCCAGAGCCTCAAATTGGGGAACCGCTCTTCTAACTTAGAGGCGTCACTGACCATTCTCCAGCTGCCTAAAGAAGAGCTCTGGACCCTCCGGCAACCTTTCCGGGTGGCTGGGAATAGAAGCAGCCCTGGGTTTTTCCGCCTGCCCCACCCTGCCCTTAGCGAGCTTTCAGCCTGGGTAGAAGCCCACAGGGACAGATGGGGTCCTGGGACCTGGGCTGACCACAGTCCCTCCAAGTCAATATCAAGTTCCCAGCTCTGCTCAGACAGCCCCTCCTCTGCCTGGGCCTCGGGGGTCCTGCTCCCCTGCCATATCAAAGAGAGTGGGGGTCCTGCTAGGCTCTACACCCTGCTCACCTTTGACCTCTCACAGACCCCACCTCCAGCCCTGGATGATTTTTCCCTCCGAAAAATTATGTGTGTGCATTTGAGAGAAGAAGGCAATGTATCTGGGAGAGGGTGTGCCAGGGACTTCCCCTACCTAGTGGCAACAGTCCCCAAGTCCACATGTGAAGTATGCCTGCATATAACTGTAGGAAAGTAAGAATTCTCAGGGCGGAGAATCAGACCTGGTTCCCTGAGAGCAGTTCCCAAAGCCCCAGAAAAGGAACACCCCTATTTCCTCCAGCAAGACAGCGCCCCACAGCATAAGGCATTCTCAGGAGCGCAGGCCCCCCGAGGTCAATCCAGTGGCGCCCACCTCCCTCCACTGCTCAGCTTCCCAGAGTGATCCTACCTGACTAGACAGAGATCCAGGCCCTTGAAAGCACAGGTCACACAGGGACTCTGGTCAAAGTGGCTCAGTGCAATCTGACACTAGTGCAGTACCTCACCAGCCCTGCCCATCACCTGGGAAGTCACTGGGGAAGCTGGAGCCATGAGGTGGCCAGCCAGCCCCCTCGATCCACCAAGCAAGAGCTGGCCCTTCCTCCTGAGCCAGTCCCACTGGTTCTGAAAAACTCAGAGGTCAGAGGTCAGAGGTCCAATCCCCTGGGTAAAGCCAAGCGCAACCATCATACACACTCACGTACATACACACACATCTGCACACAATGTACATGGGCACACAGGCTTACGTACACACATGTGCATACAGGCACACACAAGCACACATTAACACAAGCACCCATGCACCTGTATGCATACATGTACACAGGCACATGCACAGAGACACATGCATGCAGGCACACATGCACATGCATACACATGCACAGAGCCACACACATACACAAAAGCACCCACACACGAGGCCAGTGGCACATACACAGGCATACACACACACACCCATGCACACAAGCACACACACCCATGCACACAGGCAAACACATATATATGCAATAAGTACACCTACACATGTATACGGGCACACATATACACACCAGTGCACATGCAAATACGCACATGCACACACAAGCACAGTGTCACACACATACACACAAGCACTCAGGCACACATTTACACACACACACATGCAAGGAGGCACAGATTCACACGGGCACACAGGCAAAGGCAGAGAGACAAGGTCAAATAGGTGAGATGCTGGAGCAGGGTCAGAAGGCATCTTCAATGACTTAGCCCAGGCCCTGGCTCCCTCGGACTCTGTGACCTTAGGGAAGTCTGGGCCTCAGTTTCCCTCTAAACATGATTACAACTGAGTGTTCGGGAATCATATTCTTCCTGCAAGAGCAGTTCTCTGGAGACTTTTGTTGGAAGTAGAACACAGACGTCTGAGTCTTGGGAATCGGACCTGAGCTGGACGAGGTGGGGGCTTGCGGTCTGTCCGTCCCCCCAGTGCCCACTGGGCCTGTCTTCACTGGAGGCCTCAGAGGATCTGTGAAGGAGCCTCAGCCTCTGGAGAAACCTTCTGAAAAGCAATTATCAGATCAAAGTCTGCGTGTGAGCTTGCCTCTGGGGCTGCTCAGACGCCATCACAGGCAGGGCAGTCCTCCTGAGGGATGGGAGCCCAGGCTGCACAGAGCGCAGCTGTCCAGAGGCACAAGGAGCAGTCCAGACAGGCCCCAGGGCTCCAGAAGCAAGGCCCCAGGGAGGGGCTGCCCAGAGCTGGCCCCCCAGGTGAGAAGGGCCCTCAGGCTTGGTGGGCAGGGAAGACAGGATCCCGGAGCAGCATGAGCATGGGTCAGGGAGAGGCCCTGAGTGCCATGCAGGCTGACCCCTAGTTAATCTCCTCAGGGTGCCATGCAGGCCTGACCCCTAGTTAATCTCCTCAGGGGCAGAACCCCTTCCCCTTAGTTCTGATTTTCCTCCAACAGCTGTGTATTTCTCAGTCTCACTTACCACTCAGTGTGGCCTTGTGACCATCGTGACCAGGAAAATGTAAAACCAAAGCATCAGGAGAACATCCAGGAAGTCTCTCCAAAACTGAGGGAAATCGCCTCATTCCCCTCTCTCTTCCCTGCTGCCTGAAGTGCAGACCAAATGGCTGAAGCGCCAGAAGCTCTCTTGGCCCATGATGTGGTGAAGCAAGAAAGCAATGGAGAGCAGAGCCAAGAGTCTCCACACACTAGGACGGACCCTCGTCTTCGGGTCACGCGCCCACTGCAGGGCGGCACGAGATGACCCTGAGGTGGGAGACAAGGAAAAGACACCCCCACTCCTCCCAAGCCCTGGCACTAGGATTCCACTCTTCCCAACCTTCCCGTGCAGCCCGAGACCACCTCCTCCTTCCTGATCACTGGAGACTCCCAGCAAGTCCCCAAATCATGCTGTGCTGCCGGCACTGACAGCCACATCCTGCCCATTAGGGTTTGAATCTGAAATGTCCCCCATATGCTGAAGGCTTGGTCCTCAACTTGGCACTATGGGGAGGTGTGGAACCTTCAGGATGTGGGCCTCGTGGGAGGAAGTTAGGTCACTGGGCTGTGCCTCGAAGGGGATCAGTGGTCCCAGCACCTTCGTGTCTCTCCCTTTGCTTTCCAGCTGCCATGGGGTGAGAGCTTTGCTCTACCTTGCTCTCCTGCCATGATGTTCTGCCTCATCACAAGCCTCAAATCAATGGAGCCAAAGCTTCTATCCCTATAAAGCTGATTTTTCTCAGGTATTCTATAACAGCAAGAGAAAACTGACTAGCACACTGCACTTTTTACTTCTTTAGGAAACAGTGCTTCTTCACTCTGCTGTCGTGCCTGGTGGGCTCTGCTCTACATCCTCCTAAATTAATGCCCTGACATTAGCCTGGGCACCTCGCTGTCTTTTCACAAGGCCCCACCTTTGGCTTCCTGAGGACATCCTCCTCCACCATTTCTCCCTTATCTTCTCAACTTCTGTCTGTGCGTTGCTCTTAAATGTTGGCATTTCCCCCAGGGCCAGCTCACCTTTGCCCTCTGTCCACTTTCTCTAGTTAATTTCTTCAGTGCCTGATTCTCATCATTTCCAGATGTGCATCAAGCTCCCCCAGCTCAGGTCGGGTTTATCTCGCCCCCTGGCAGACACCGCCAGCACTGGATAAACATGTCCAAATCCCAAATAGTCAGCTTTCTCTAAACCCTCATTCTTCTCCAGAAACCCCAAGATGAATCTCACTTCCTCCATCCAAGCCACCAGGTTATAGATGGAAGTTCCCCTCAGCTCCTTCCTTCCACTCATTCCTAGTAGCCTTTCATGAGCCCTGCCCAGTCTCTCCAGCCTCAGTGTCTCTTTCCTAAAATCCCTTGACAATCCTATCAGGTGTCCTACACTTCCCACATAATGTCTTCTTTTTTTTTTAACTTTTTTTTTTAAGATGTTGATGGACTTTTTTTATTTAATTCATTATTTATATGTGGTGCTGAGAATTGAACCCAGTGCCTCACACATGCTAGGCAAGCACTCTACCACTGAGCCACAACCCAACCCCCCACATAATGTCTTATGAAAGTAAGTCATGCCTCTAAAATTTGCTAATAATCCTATCATTTATATCTTTTAAAACATACAGCTACTGAGTACTATGGGATCATTGAAGTCCCAATCTATTCCACAAAATTGTGTTTAATGCATAGTGTACCCAGGGCCTAGTGCTAATTTAATAATCAAACCATGTCATATGGTTATTTGTATGTCTGGGGCAATATGGATTCTCAATTACGAAGATTTTTAAGGACATCTCATGTTTTGCCATCAGAGGCATGAGGAAACAGGGGCTTCATCCAGAGAAGGTACCCTGAGCTTGAAACAGTCACACCCAGATGCCACTCAACATGGTGCGTCTTCCACCCGAGTGAGTCCAGTCACCCCAGGTTCTGATTGAAGGAGCTTAGGCAGTTACCCTGATTATGAGCTGGCAAGAGGTGCAGTCAGCTGCAAGTAACGCTAGTTCAGAGTGGCATGAATAAGGAGGAAGATCCCAGCAATGGTTTCTATCGCAACATAATTCATCTCTTTTAAAGCCCAGATGAGATTTTCATTGATTTTCTTTACTGTTTTTCTGTATTGGTTTTTTTTCACTGTCTTATTTCCTTTCTATTCCTTTCTGCCCATTCTATTTGATCTTCTTTTCTAGTTTTGATAAGGTGAACATAGAAGTCATTATATATATATATTTTCTTGCATCAATTTCCTGTGGCTGATGGAACAAATTGCCACAGAATTAGTAGCTCAAACAATACAGATTTATTGAAGGTCAGGTCCTGAAGTGTGTCTCTGCGGGTTAATATCAAGGTGTGGTCAGGGCTGCCATTCTTCTGGAGGCTCCAGGCAGAAGGGATTCCTTTGCCTTCCTGAGCAGCTGGAGAGCGCCACATTCCCTGACTTGCCATTCTCTACTTCTACCTACAAAGCTGGCAATATCAAGACAAATCCTCTCATCCTACCATTTTTCTAGTTCTATCTTCTCTCTCATTCTTCCGTTTGCAAGGACCCTTTGATATCATTGGGATACCTAGATAATCCAGCATAAATCAATGGTCAGTTGATTAGCAACCTTAATTCCATCTGCTACTCTGATCTTCCTCACTTTGTAACATAACTGTATTAGGGTTCTCTAGAGGAACAGAATCAACAGGAAGTATGATTATAAAAGGGGATTTATTAGATTGGCTTACACGACCAGAAGCTGGATAGTCCACAGTGTCCGTCTGCAGCTGGAGAGCTGGAAGAACCAGCAGCCGCACAGTCCAAGAGGCTGATGCCTCAGAACAAGAGAGAGCAACAGTGCTACCCTAGTCCGAGATTAAGGCCTCTGGAAACTCCCTGGAGAATGGCTGGCCGAGTCCACTTTGAAAGAGTGAAGAAGTGAGAGTCTGTAACCCTCAGGTGATCACAGCAGCAATCAAGAACCCTTCAAGAAGAGTCGAGCTTCCATCTGCTGCTGCTTCCTTATTCTTCCAACTTTTATTCCATCCAAGCCACCATCTTATTGGTCGGTGCCACCCATGTGAAGGAAGGCTCCACTTCTGTTCCCTATCCCACATGCTAGTCATTCCTGGACACACTCTCATGGACACACCCAGAATCATCTTAATCATTGGTATCTCTTAATTCAATCAGGTTGACAATTCAAATTAACCATTACAATAATACATTTGCAATTCTGTCTAATTGGCATGCATATTTTTATGCCTACACAGTTATGCCTACTCTGTCATGCAGCTCTGATTATTGTAGGTGTCCTTAGAAGGCCATTTCTCTGCTTATGACATTCCTTTTCTACTATATGCATTGTTATGCTACAAATTTTCCTCAGAGCATGACATTAGCTGCACCACACATTTTGATAGGTTGTATTTTGATAAGTTGTATTTGTATTTTCATTTTCATTCAGTTCAAAATATCTTCTAATTTCCCCAAATCTTCTTTGACTCATGAGCCACTTAGAAGAATGTTGTTTAAGGTTAGGGTGTAGTTCAGTGGCAGAGCACTGGCCTAGCATGTGTGGAGGCTGGGTTTCATCTCCAGCCCTGCAATAAAGCAAAAGAAAACAAAAACAGAAATATGATGTTTAGTTTCCAAGTGTTTGAGAATTTTCTTGATCTTTCTGCCAATTTCTATTTTGTAGTATTTCAATTCATTTAACTTAGTTTCACAACATACAATATAGGCTATCTTGATGAATGTTCTAAGTGACTGAAAAAATGTGTTTTCAGTTACTATTGGGCAGAGTGATTGGTAAAAGTCAATTTGTTCAAGTTGATTGATGGTATTGTTCAATTTTTTTATATACTTGATGATTTTCTGTTAAGAAGATTCATCAATTGCAAGAGGAATGGTGACGTGTTCAACTGTACTTGAGAATTTGTTTGTATTTTCAGTTCCATTAATGTCGCTTCACATACTCTGAAGCTCTGTAGTGAGACCTATGCCTACGTAGGCATAGGTCTACGTAGCCACCCAGCCCTGGCTTCTTAATGCATGGATCATTTTATCATTATGTAACATCTCTCTTTATCCTTGTTAATTACATTGCTCTGACTTCCACTTTGTTTAATATTAATTTTGCCATACCATTTTTCTTTTGTTCAATAGTAATGTTTAATGTTTTTTTTTCTTCCCTTTGCTTTAATTTGTGGAGGTGGGGGGACTGGGGATTGAACTCAGGGACCCTCAACCACTGAGCCACATCCCCAGTCCTATTTTGTATTTTATTAGAGACAGGGCCTCATTGAGTGGCTTAGCACCTTGCTGTTGCTGAGGCTGGCTTTGAACTCTCCATCCTCCTGCATCAGCCTCCCAAGCCACTGGGATTACAGGCATGCACCAATGCCTGGCCCCTTTGCTTTTAATTTTCCTATCCCATTATGTATCAAATGGATATTTTTTTGTAGTACACACTTAATTACTCTTTCAGTTGTGTTTAAGCCACATACGTTTCATGTTATTATTGATATGTTTAAACTTAGATCTACAATTTTATTATCATTTTCTGTTTGTCCAACTTTGTTTTCATTTTTCTGTTTCTCCTTTCCTACTTTTCTCTGAATTATTAAAACATTTTCTAGAATTCAATATTAATTAGCTTATCTATAGCATCCCAGACTATATTCTCCATGCAGTCTTTTGGGTGGTTGCTCTGCGGGTTACAATACACACACCAATTGCCCACAGTCTACATAGAAGTAATATTTTCCCACTTAAAGTGGAATGTAGAAGCATCACGGTGGTGGACATCCCTTGATTCTCTCTACTTTGTGCTGCAGTTACTAGATGCATTATTAAACCTATGTTCATTAAAAATTCCCATTATACAACATAAACATTTTTGCTTTCAGCCACCAAACATTTTAAAGGACTTCCAATGAGCAAAATAGTCTGTTGCACTGATTCAGATATCCATTGACTTTATCACTCTACTCTTATTTCTGGAATCCCAAACTTCCCATGTTATTTCCCTTCCAACTGAAGAAGTAACTTTGACATTTCTTACAGAGTAGCAATTCCCAACTGCCCGCCATTTTGCCTGTGAAGAGCAATGTCCAGAGGCACACTTTATTATCATAGCTGGGGACTGGAAGGTGCTGCTAGCCTCTGTGTGAAAAGGTCAAGGATGCTGCTGAATAGCCACCTCAGCAAGGAATCGTCCAATTCCAAATTTCAATAGCAACATATTTGTTTTAGAGTAAGCCTGCTGGTCACAAATTCTTTTAGTTTTCTTTGATCCAAGAATCCCATTTTTTAAAATATCTTTATGTTTTTGCTTGATATGACCTTCTGTTGACAGTTCTTTTCTTTTAGTACTTTGAAAATATTATTTCACTCACATCTACTCTGATAAAAAAAAAAAAAATTGCCATTTTCCTAACATTTTTCCCTCATATAGAATGTGGAGTTTTGTGAGGTTGGTTGTTGTTGTTGTTGTTGTTTGAGGTTGTTTTGTTATGTCTTTGGATTCTCTTTACGATTTTTCTTTGTCTCTAATTTTCAAGTTTGGTTATGATGTATCTGAGAGTGGATTTTCTTAATTTATCCTCTTTTGGGTTCATTTGGTTTCTGGAATCCATGAGTTTGTATCTTTTACCAAAATTTGGAAGTTTTCATTCATTATTTCGTCAAATGTTTTTTCTACAGGACACTTTTTCTCATGTCCACTTGGGACTCTGCTGACATAGAGACTGGACCTTTGGATGGTCCACAGATCTCTAAGGTATTTCATTGTTTCCAACTTTTTCTCTCTGTTGTTTATGAAGCAAAATGTCTATTGGTCAACCTCCAAATCAAATCTTCTGTCATCTCTGTTCTGGTAAGGAGCCCATCTAGTGAATTTCTAAAATTTCTGTTACTGTATTTTTCTCTTCTACGATTTCTGTTAGTTCTCTTTCTGCACTTCTGTCTCTGCTGGGACTTACTATCTGCTACAGTTTGGATCTTAGGTGTCACCAGGGGCCCATGTGTTAAAGGCTGAATCCCCAGGGTGACATTCTTGGGAGGTGTGGGATCTTTCAGAGGTGGGCCTAGTGAGAGATCAGGTCATTGAGGGTGTGCCCTCCACAGGAATAATGAGACCCTGGCCCCCACTAGAGGAGTAGAACCTCTAAAACCATGAGCCAAAATAAACCTTTTTTCTCTACAAGTTATTTATCTCGGGTGTCTGTTCTAGTAACAGAAAGTTGTCTAACACAATGTCTTTCCACTTGTTCTATGAATGTTCGCTCTACTTCTTGGAATATGTTATAATAGCTGCAATGGCTGCTATAAATCCTCTCATAACTCAGATATCTGGTGGTCTGAGAGTTTGTGTAGGTTCACCATCCTTGCCATTGGAAATCTGTCAGACTTCAGACATCACTCTTCCCTACGTAGCTTAAAAGCCATCCTCAACAAGAAAGGCCTGTGTCACTGAGATTCAGTGAGAAGTCCCAGGCCACATGGTTTACATTGGCTCTCCTGATGATCCAGAATAACCTTGTAATATTGAAACATTATCAACATTAAAAACTACAAAGAACTCACAGATTTCTGAGAATAGATCCATATGTCTCCAGTATCTTATTAAAGCTCAGTTTGAAAAACACAGATTTACAAGATGAACTCTAAGTCTTTAAGTGTAATATGTGTGGCTCACCTTGACTAAGCACAAATGGTCTGTTATTTTTCTCATCTCCTCTATCCTCCTGCATGTTCCACGCTCCATGCTCCAAGACTCTAACACACCATCTTTCTCGCTAGCCACAAAAGGCCACTTCCTTTGTGAGAACTATTTGTTTAAGGGCTTTTCCATGTCCTTTGCCCAAACACATCCACTTGCCCATCAAAATGCCTCCAGCTCAGGAGCTTCCCTGTCTCCCTCAGCAGAACCAGTAACTCCAACCAAGGTCCATGTCACCATCCTAGCATCCGTCACTGGTACTGTGCCCAGCTAGTCCTCAGTCTTCCTCCTGGTAGAATGCCAGATTTGCCAAAGATGAGGACATGCTTGATTCAGGTTGTTTTCACAGTGCCTGGTTCAGTCCCTGGGAATGGTAGGAAATAGAAATGTTCAAGGAAGGAAGGAAGGAAGGAAGGAAGGAAGGAAGGAAGGAAGGAAGGAAGGAAGGGAAGGAGGAAGGAAAGAAGGCATAAAAGTACTACAATTGAGTATGCAAGAGGCGGATTGGGTCCTAGCTTACATTTCTTAGGTTGTTAACAAGTTTCTTAAGCTATGTGAGTCTCAACTGCTCAGGTGAATGCAGATTCATCATGGTGTAATTGCTAGACACAAAATCAACTTGAAGTAGTGCATATAAATGTAATTCTAAAACTAAAGTGCCAAAAACTGGGGGGAAATTGATTACCATGATCATAGCATGATTTGCATATGAACAATAGGTTTAAATCTGGGCTGAGATAAATGATAGCACTTAAGAACAACATTCAACATTTCTTTGTAATTTTAAAATCAAATAACTTAAGCCAGGCATGGTGGCTCAGGAGGCTGAGGTAGGAGGATCACAGGTTCGAAGCGAGCATTATAGTTTAGCAAAGCTGTAAGCAACCCAGTGAGAACCCTGCCTCAAAATAAAAAAATAAAAAGGGCTGGGGATGTGGCTCAATGGTTAAGCCCCTCTGGTTTTGATCTCTGGTACAAAAAAATAAATAAATTATCAGTTTTCCAGTTGAAGTGCTAAGTAGCATTATGTTGGTATATGAACTTCTGCACTAACTCCTACTCCATACGTGGCACAAATAACTGACAATTTCAGTCGCTGTAACTTTGGTTAGGACCTGGAATACTCATAACCTCATGGTTCCAAGTTAAAAAAAACAAAACAAAAAATAATGCTAATAATAAAAATGAAAAATAAAAAAAATAATAACTCTGCACTCAGACAATCACGAAGCCCATGTTGCTGATGGAGAGATCAGTGAAAGAGGTCACAGGGCCCCCATGTGAATTTTGAGTCTGGCAGTTGTTTTTTCATTGTGCAATTCTGGACATGTATTGAATGTCTCTGACCCTCAGCTTTCTCATCTGTACCCACCTCTCTGGGCTGTTGTGACCCTTAGGCACATTGTCTGCTTCAGTGAAGTATCCATTTCAATGAGGTAATGGATTAAGACACGGGAGAAGAACTCATCTAATTCGCAGGGCCTGTCTTCCTGGACAAGTGCCTTGGAAAGTCAAGGGAAGGACTCCGGTGACTGGACTTATGCCTGTGTGCTGGGGTGCTTATGTGGCCATGGCCTTGGGTCTTACTAACTGGAAAGTCGAACTGAAGGCAAGAGCTGGACGCATCAGATAACAGAGAAAATCTCATGACCTAGTTCCTATAAAGGAGAGGAGAGTGAAGATTTCTAAGAGAGAAGAACTCTTCACTGAGAGAGACAAGACTTTAACAATTGCCTTCATCAAGTTTATTGTCAGTATGTGCTGAAAGCCCTCCCGCTGGCTTTCCCTTCAGTGAAACTGCATGCTCCTTGATTCGGAAATCGTTTTTGGAAAGGCTGTAGGCACGAGGTCATTACCATCAAACCACCAGTCCAAGCTTTTCCTCCAGTATGCATCTGGAAGCCTGTCCAGCTTTCCCTGCTTCTCTACTTCTAAGGGATATTCTCTTCGTCCTCCTACCACCCCATTTCCACCAGAGGCCACCACTGAAGGCAGATTTGGTGTCTGCCTCTTGGGCTTCTCAGCCATCTGTGAACAAGCAGGTTTTGGCCCGGGAACCTGGCCATTCCCTATGGCTCCACTTTGATGTGCAAATGTGTTGCCGTCTCAGGACCCTGCCCCTGCAAGGGAGGAGAAAGCCCCTTCCCAAGGCGGTGCAGCCGACCATGCTTCTCTGGGGAGTCCCCCCCGGGCTGCAGCCTGGATCCTGCCAGGGCTGGTGGCCACTGTTTTGGGTATTAGAGCCCTGCTGGTAAGGATGGGTACAGTGCCCCTATAACATGGGAAGTCGCCTTTTTCCCTTAGAAGCCCAGCCTTAAAGCCATCTTGGAAAGGTGTCAGGGTTTCTAAAATCTGCCCTTTAGCCCCTCAGCTGGCAGCTTTGAGGATCAAAGAAGTTCTGGAAGGACGCAAGACTTGCAGATCAAGGAGACTCACCTGTTATCAAAGGATCTAAGAGAACACCCGCCCGGCTGGGAGGCAGGGAGTCTGTGCACTGGACCAAGGAGGTACAGTGTCAAAATGAATGATGTTCACAGCAGAGAGAGGAGGTCAGGGCCGTGGGACCCCCACAGTGTTCACCCTGTGCTGGGGAGGCAGCGGCGCAGAGCCCACAAGGAGGGCTACAGCTGTGAGGTGTCAGCAAAAACACAGGCAGCTGCAGAAAGACTGGAGGGAAGACAAGAAGAGAAGGGAGAGCCAGGGCAAAGGCAGCGCATGAGCAGCAGCCATCAGCAATGCTTCTTGAATCACATGTGGGAAAGGGTTCCAGGTCCCCTGTAAGAAAGCAAGTCTGGAAAACTGCTGACATGGTGTCTGCCCACAACCAGTGACTGCGTCTCCTTGCCCTGCACTTGTACACCCTTGAAATGCAAAGTGGGGATGGGGGTCTCCTCACTCCCCGGGAGCACCGGGCTCATTCGTGCCAATAGCTTCCAAAACACAAACATCGTCTGGGCCACCCAACTGTCCTCCCAGCTGGGACTCCCTCGTCGACAGCCTCAGGGCCTGGATGGAGGGATCTGGTGTGTTCACATGATCACCTGTTTCTCCCCAGCCAGGCCAGGGGGTGTGTATTTCATGGTGACCCAGATATATTTGTAGTCCCATCATTCTGGGTAGGACTCTATTAATCCCTGTGCTCACTCACCATCAACCAAATGTGCTTTCCAGAGTCTCAGGACTGAGATGTGCTTTCTCCTTCAGGGAACCAGGGAGGGGACCCCACAATGGTCCAAGACCCCAGCTTCCACCCTCTGCTCCTCTCTCCTTAAAGCTCAGGCCTCTGGGCTCACCTCATGATCCAAGGAGGCTCCTGCACACCAAGCTACAAAAATATTTTCCTGCCAGGGAAAGAAGAGGAAAAAAAGGACTGTTCCTCCAATGGATCCCCCTTCTCCTTCACCCTTCGGTAGCAATGGCGGCTCAGAAATGCCAATCCTTGGTGGCAGGGTGGCCATTTGGAACAACACTGGGCTCTGTTTGCAGAGAAGCAAGGATACCAGGAAACATCTCCTCTCCCTCTCCCCACCCTTCCTCTAGGGAATTTAGGGAATTTACCAGTGGACTATGCCGTTTGCATGTCGGATGGATTTATTTAGTACATTCATTGGAAGAAAAGTCCAAAGAAGTCACTGAGCCTCCTGACATGAAAGAAATAGTTTATCTTTGCTAAAGTAAATCAGATCTGGCTCCAAGCCCCTACTTATCAAGTGGGAAGACCAGCTTCAATCACATCGTATGGATCCCTCCCTGCCCCGTGGGATGTTTGGTTCTTCCACTGCCCAGGAAAAATAGAGCCAAGCCACCCTTGGTTTCCCTTCAAAGCAGCTGCCCCTCCCGGTTCCCCGCCAGCCAGCCTGCAATCTGAGTTGGCCGGCCTCCCAGAACTCCCCCAAATAAACCCGCCTGAGTTTCTTTCCAGGAGTCCCGCAACCTCCCCCTCTGTTCAGCCCTAAAGCACAATAAGATGCTCATTGCTGCTGGAGCAGGAGAGCCCGGAGCATGGGCACAAGCCCCTCGCGGCCCTCCTGAGTGGGAAGAAAAGTTTCCTTTCCACTCTCTCACCAGGGAGACTCCAGGAGCAGCATAAACACCAATTAGTACCCCCAAAAACAATCCTATCATAGACATTTCCGCTTACTTACATGGACACTTCTAAATATACATTTTGGCAATCTAAAAACAAACCAATTCCTTTTAGGCTAAATAAAAATTACTCTTGAATTCTCCAAACGCAATGCTATTTAAATAATCTCTCAGGATGACTAAGTTCTCATTTCCCCTCCCTGATTAGTAAATGGATATGTCAAACTTCTCAAGTTCACTTTTCACATTTATAAGTCAAAGATGTGGGCCAGAAAAATCCCCAGGGATCACGAAGGGCTGACTTCCAGGATTCTTTCATGGTTTAGGGAAAGTGGCTTCCGCCGATTGAAGTTCAAATGTTTGAAGATAAAAAGCACATACGGTCGTACTCCTGGCCAAAAGTCTTGCTCAGTCTCTCCAATCCTTTATGGCCAACCAGTAAAGAAAGGCTCAGAATATTCCGGAAAAGCTCTGCATAGAGGGGTAAAGGAAAAGCATAGTCATTTCTGTCTCTCAATTTGTGAGACCGAAAAATCGGTTCATTTCTCTCTACAGATTGCCTCACCCGCAACCTGGGTTTAGTTTTGAAAAGCTGCACGGTCTAACTTTTATGCCAAGAAAAAGCATTTGGGGGGCTGCTAAATATTATGCAAGTCTTCTGATAGAAAACCCAGGTCAATCAGGACTAGTCTAACAATTCGGTGGGATACATTACCGGTCATCTCCCCTTACCAAAAGCTGAGACTAAGGGCAACTTCCTGGTTGAACTACCCTCTGCACCACCCACCCAGTGGCACCGAGCAAGCATGCGCCCGGGCAGATATACGGTCACATGCCTGTCACGACGTATCTGATAGGCTCTGGATGCCTTTGTATTAAATATTTAGGCATCTAACAAATCCTGGGAGCAGTACTTCAAGTCACCAACATCTTGTTAGTCTTTCAGGCTGTGGTACTCGTTATCGGCAGCGTCTGTGGTCCACGTTTTTGTAATAAGTGACACAAAGCTCTCCCAAGTGCCACACTTAGCGGTTCTGGTTGAGTTGGGCTAAGACCCACATTGTAGAAATCAGCCCTTCGACAGTGGGAAGCCCATGTGACACGTGAAGGCCAAAGCTCTCTAACTGAACAGAGCAGCCTCATCTAAGATCTAAGAACAATGCAGGGCATTTCTAAAACACTTTGAGTTTCAAGTTCAAAAGCAATTGAGCTCATAAAGCAATTTCATGTTTGTAAAGAAAATATCACTGGAATCCAAGAGATTGTTTTTCACTTTGTGTATCTTCTCATTAAACAACTTAAAGCACACCTCCTTTATTTATTTATTTATTTATTTATTTATTTATTTCTCAATACAGAATAAGATCAAGCATCCTTTTTTTAAAGTCGTGAATCTAGAGGATGTAGGCAGGACCCCACTGGTCCTTTCACAAATGGGACCCTTCTTTGGAAGGGACTTACACATCACACGGTCCATTCTGTGAGATCCTCCAGCTGCCTTTGGTTGAATTCCTGGGTTCTCTTGTTCTGTGGCCTCCTTCACCAGCAGACGCCCTTGAGGTATGTGTGGACAGCTTGGATGGAGACGCAGGTTCATAGCAAAGGGGAGAGAAAACCCTAAAAGCTCAGAGCAATCCTTTTCTCTATTGCTCCAGGGATGGTGCTGCTCTGCCCAGGAGAGATAGAACTCAGGTCTGGGGACAATGAAAGAGGGACCATGAGGAACCTACTTCCGCTGCATTCTGATGACAATTCTGACAACGAATTCTTTGGTGTCCCTGTTGCTACGGCTCCATCATTCATTCAATGAGCATCCAGAAAGGCAGTAGCATGCTGTCCCCCAATTCTGGATGTTAGAAAGAAGCTTTAAGCTCATTCACAGCACGGGTTTTGCTGCATTACAGGGGCCATCTTCATGCCTTCTGAGATGATGTGCAAAGCCGGTGAGCTTCCTGCTCTGGTTTCAATCTGAGTTCCAGCCTGTGGAATTCCCCTCAACTGCAGTGGTGACCAAAGGCAGCAGAGTGATGTACAGATGCACACAGGTGTGTGCCTGCACACTCCCACACATTTGCATGTGCCTGTGAATTGGGGGATACAAGGAATAGGATTATTCACACCCATAGCACCCAGGCTCTCTGCCAACTTTCCGATTTTCTCACATGGCTCTTAGTGAGTGGGGTTTTGAGACCACCAGAGCATTCTTTCAGAGGTTCCCAAAGGGAACCTCTGTTGAGGGACACCCCCTTTTCCTCCCAGGTCATCTCAGAGTTTGGTCATTCACTCTTGACTTCACTCAAAGGCACCAAAAATCTGCAACCTGACAAGGTGCTAGAGACCAAACCAGCAATAAAACGAGCCTGGAGTTCAAAAGCCATTCAGACTAATGGCAAGACCAGTAAAATTTAATACTTGTAATAATTGAAAAAAAAAAAAGGTGTAAACTCAAGTAGGTTTCCCAGTGAATGACACCAGGAACCCTCTCAGGGGACAAGAGATGAGACCTCAGTGCCCTCAACCTCCCCAAAACCCCAGAGCCCAGAGTTGACATCCCCATCAATTCCTGGGGTGTTGGAATTGATGAAACTGAGGCTCCCTTCGCCCTCTGACAAAGCTGCCTCTCACCTGCCCTGTACAGGAGGACAGCGCAGGGCCACTGGCTCTCCCAGAGACAGAGCCACTCTGCCCAGCTGCACCTGGCTCAGAAGACAGAGGCGGACCTGTATTCTAACCAGGGAGCCTCTAACCCCTGTGCGTGACTGCTTTAGTCAGTTTTTTGCTGCGTAACCAAAAGACCTGACAAGAACAATTAGAGAAGGAAAAGTCTATTTGTGGGTTCATGGTTTCAGACGTCTCAGTCCATAGATGGCTGAGTCCATTGCTCTGTGCCTGAGATGCGGCAGAAAACCAAGGCAGAAGTGCGTGGTGGAGGAAAGCAGCTGGGGACATCATACCAGGAAGGAGAGAGAGAGAGAGAGAGAGAGAGAGAGAGAGATCACCTCACATACAAAATATAAAAACCAAAGGCACATCCCCAGTGGCCCACCTCCTCCAGCACACCCTACCTACCTACAGTCGCCACCCACTTAATCCCCATCAGGTGGTTAACGCACTGAACTTGTTAAGGCTCATAATCCATTCTCTTCACCTCTAGACTTCCTTGCATCATCTCACACATGACATTTTTGGGGACACTTTACGTCTAAACCATGACAATGACATCCCTGGATGCCAAGGTTGCACCTAGAAGGGCCTCCAGCCCCGCCTGGAGGAAGGACCCCTCCTCAGAGCGTGATATCTGTGTAAGACCTTCATGCTGAGCAGAGTTATTAAGGAAGGGGAGAGACAGCCAGCTGAGAAAAGCCCAAGTTTAGGGTCGGCATGGGAGCATGAGCACGGGAGGCCCGCTCAGCCTGGGAGGGGAAGAATGAAGACGGATGGGCTCAGAGGACATCAGGACAGATGAGAAGCGAGCCATCGGGAAGAGTCTGGGTCCCCCCCACTAGGGACCTGGCACTCTCCAGGCTCAGGAGAAGGGACACACAGAAGGAGCAAGGTCCCTGTGTTCTGTAAAAGCCTGAGCTGGTGGCAAATGGTCAAATAAGTGACAGACATGGAAATGCAGATATCATTCACAGGTGACCAGCAGAAATTAGAGCAAGACCATAGTCAAGAGCAGGCTGAAAGCTGGGTAGCGGGGAGAAGATGAGGAGAGAAGATTCTAGGTGCAACCAACAACCAGGGGTGTGCCCAAAACGACCTGTGGAAAGAGTGGATGCAAAACCACTTGGCTACTGTCATCATCATCATCATCATCATCATCATCATCATCATCTTCAGTTTACTTACTGAGGATCTGTGTTAATCATTCATTAACTACAGGACACATACAGAAACAAGCATGAGGCTGGGCATGGTGGCACACACCTATAATCCCGTGACTTGGGAGGCTGAGGCAGGAAATCCCAAGTTTAAGGTCAGGCAGACCCTTCTCAAGGTAAAATTTTTTTTAAAGGGCTGGGATTTAGCTCAGAGGTAGAGCCCTTGCCTAACATAGACAAGGCCCTAGATTTAATCCCCAGTACCCACACACACACACACACACACACACACACACATGCATGAGCTCAACTAGTAACCAGCAACCAGATCATGACATAATATCCACACACCCAGTCCCCTCTGCTGACTGCCTGCCCTGAGGAAACCACTCTCCTGACACCCAGCAGCATGGAGTGGTTTTGCCTGAGTGCATCTTGTATAAGTAGCCTCCCCCGGGATGGTCTGTGTGTGTGCCCGGTGTCCTTGACTCAACCTATCGTTCCTGAGACTCCACCTGCTTGGCACTGACTCCTCTCTGCTGCCCAGGATCCCGCTGTGCGACTCTCTCACATTCTGCTATTTATTTCTTAGTTTCACACTATCATTCCATCTTCTAATTTATGAAAATATCACCAAATCATATGAATTATCAATGTAAGCCTTTCTGCTCTATGTAAGCATGCACATCTCTTTTTTATTCTTTTTAAATATGTTTATGAGTGCATGATAGTGGCACATATTAGTGGGGCTCATATTTCCTCCCCTGTCCAGTCCCTCCTCCTTCTTCATCATCAAATTCCCACGTTATAAAGGTAGCCACATCCCCTGACTGCAGAGTGGAGTTATGGTGTCTCTCCTGGGTTCTAGCTCCATACTCAGAACGCTGTCTTTTCTTCCATTTTTCTAATTTGCCATTTTTATACTTTATAGGTCATGATAGTACAACTTTTCATGAACAATGATGATTTTGTTCATGACCCTTATCCTTCAGGGCTAATGGGTTTAATTATATTTGTTCCTTTTAGGGTAATACTATATTTAAATTCCCCTGAGTCTTTCTCCCAGCATCCTCCCAACTCTGTGAAATGGGAGAAGCCAGGGGGCTCCCTGTCCACCCCACTCCCCTGTTGTCAAGGTCGATAACATTACTTTCCATTCCATCACCATGGTGTCTCCCATGCTTTATCCACGGTTTAATTCTAGCCTGGAAAACAGAAGAGTCACCTGACATCTGCCGAGCACCACAGGCCAGAGTGCATGCTGAGCATCTCAGACCCAGGGGCAGGATGGGCGGGACCTCGTTTCTGCAAGTCCTGTGTGTCAGACCCACATCCAGGACATCAATGGTCCAGAATCGCACTTTGCAATTGGATGACTTTTTATCTGTTCTGTAATTTCTGCAAGTTTCATTCACTTTCAAGGAGCCTAGAGAGCCGGCATTGCCCTGGAGAGTTGGTGCTCATCTTTGGCTCACTGCATTCCGTGGAAAGTGCCTCTGCTGGCAGGTACTAATGCCAGGTGAGCTCTGGGGTCTGTCCGTGTGAGCGCAGAGTCCAGACCATCTGTCTGCCTCATCTTCCCTGCAGGGTCACTGATTGCTTGGCTGCACATCCTCAGGTCTCCACCTAGAGTTGGTTTATTATGAAGGCAGCTTCAGAATTCAGTAGCTTCCTAAGAGACTCCAAGCCAGCCTGGACTCAATGACAGCCTGTGTCCTGGAGCAGCTGGCCATGCTCTCCCCACCAGGAGCTGAGCCTCTGGGGTTTCAGCAGGCTGTGAGTCCGCTTGATGCAGACTGAGAGAAGGCTGCTTTCGGTGGACCATAGCCAGTTGCATGTCTAGGAGGAGCAAAGCTAACTGCCCCCCATCGGAAGGAGGGCTGCACATTCTGGGACCCGCAAGCTGGGGATGGGGCCTCACTTTGAGACAAGTCCAGAGATGGAGTCTTCCTCAAGTGGAAGCAGGCCATGTGCACTTGAGAAGCTGAGGAGAGCTGCCACTTTGCTCCTGAGGGCAGCTCTGAGGCAAATTGGCTGCAGGAATTCTGATAAAGCTCTGGCCATCAGAGAACCCTGTCTTCAAGTGACCTCAGTGCTGGCAGGAAGAGGAGAGGTGCCCCACTGCCTGGCAAGGCTTATGGGTTCTATGGCTCTTGGGTTCCACAGCCATGGCTGCTCCCGCCAGGCTCAGTGTCAGCTCTAGCAGCTGTGAAGGCCGTGAACACAGAGTCTCCCTGGAGCAATGGGGAAGTCGGGAGGGCTCATGCATAGGTGAGGAGAATCTCATGAGCAACCTAGATTCCAAGAAGCTGCAGGCCCAGACAAATCACAATGGTAGGGGAATAAAAAAAACTATTCTTAGGTGTGTGTAAGACTTCTGAGCAGTTCTCAGTGCTGGATAGGAAAGGGAAGGATGGGCAGACCTGGCCCAAATGATGCTCTCTTTGTGCTCTCACAGCATGAACATAATGATGTGCCCCTGTGTTAGTAGCTTTTTGTCAATACAACAAAATACCTGAAATAATCAACTTGTAAATGAGAAAAGGGTTGTTTTGGCCCATATTTTTGGAGGTTCCAGTCTACGATCAATTGGCCCCACTGTTTTTGGGCCTGTGGCAAGGCAGCCCATCATGGTAGGGGTAGATGGTGGGCAAAGCTGTTCACCTTGTGGCTGGGAAGTGGAAACCAAAGGAGAGAAAGACAGAGACAGAGGAAGAGGAGGAGATGGGAGACCCACAGTCTCCTTCAAGGGCACACCTCCAGGGATCCAAAGACCTCCCACTACGTCCCGCCTCAGAACGGCTCCACCACCCCCAATAGCACCTGGGCTGGGGACCAAACCTTTAACACTCAGGCCTTTGGGGAACATTCAGGATACAAACTAGAACACCCCCAGGATGGGCACTTCCTAGTGCCCGCCCCTGAGAAGTATGTAGTAGCTTTTGTACCTACAAGAAGGGACGACTATTATTTTTGTTGTACTCATGACCAGAGTTTGAAAGAGGTTAAGAAGAGCAAGGATTTGCAGCCAGAGGCCATGCTTCTGGCTGGCCAGGCCCAAGACTCCCATGAAGCATCTCAGACTGGATTGCTGCTGCTTACTGGAATGCAGATCCTGGTGGAGGACAAACCCCTAGGGAATGGCTGCTCTCTCTTTGTGGGTGTTTCACAGTTACAGGGGTCTTTGGAGCAGAGTGAGGCCCAGAGGTGACTTCCCCTTGGGAGCAGAGGGCCCAGCAGAAGACAGCCTTTAGAGGAAGGACACTGGTCCAGTCACTGTGGACCCTGGAACTGAAGACCAGATCTGATCTAGAGAGCTGGAGGGACCTCAGGAGGACTATTGCCAGGACTATACTCCATGGTCACCAGGAAAGGATGGAATGGGCATCCTGACTCCATACTCTCTCATCTGTAGAGTCAGTGTGGTGCAATCTGGATTCCTCAATTCCAACAGAATGACTTCTCAGACACCATGCTCCACATGGCAGGCACGAGTTTTCTGCCGTCCCATACCTAGGACACTACCCACGCCTGGAAAGCCCTTTCCCCCAAGGTGCAAATCAGCAACCAGGATATAAGGACCACCCAGGTGAACCACTGGTTTCACTCTGGATCTTGAAATCTTAGTCCCCTCTGTCATAAAAGGCCCAGTTTCAGCTACAACATTGCCCACCCCTTAGCCTCCACTTAGTCCTGCAGTAGAATCAGTCACTCAACAAGCCTACCTTGTAACCCCCATATCAGATGAGACAGAGCCTGCATGACTGTGTTTTATGACCCAGTAAAAGTCTGAGCACAAATCTCAGTGATGATCTCAATGATCGCTGTGGTTGCTCAACCCAATCAGTTTGGACACCCATAACATCCAGGAAAGAAACACAACTGAGACTAACGAGTCAGCTCGTCTACCTACCTGTGTCTTTTTAAAATGGTAAAAATTAGAAAGAAAGTTGGAGTGGCCCATGTTAGGAAGGAGACACTGCTGGAGCCATGGTAGACAGGCATCTTGGCGCCATGTTTGAGTCATGCTGACTGAGGACAAAAGTAACTAGAGCACCAAGTTTCGAGGCTAGTGGGTGAGAACCTGTCTCCAGACTGAGCAACAGGCTTGGTCAGCTATAGAAGATGACCAGATCCTTCCCTCAGGAGCCCCCCAGGTTGCAGATGTCCTGAAAAGGGATGTGTTCTTCCCATGAGCCAGGCCATTCTTTCCTAAAGATTCCCGAGGGACCATGCCCTGTTAATATCACTCCCCCATACTAAGTGCCCCATGGAATGAATCTCTCCCTTAAAAAACTGAGCCTTCAGCATCCTTAGGTCCTATGTTCCTTGGTATGAAAGCCCTTCAAGCACGCCAAGAGAGAACCGTACTCATAATAAAGTGGAACTCAGCCAAGAAGAAACCCACTCATTGACAGATGGTAAGTTTAGAGAACATTTTAAGGTTATAGTTTAAAGTAGCTGCCAAGGCCCTTGATGTAAGAGATGTGGTGTGTGCTGGATGCCCAGAGTTAAAAACTTTTGTTCAATTCCCTCTCCCAATTCTTCCCAGCTGTGTAAGCTTGAGGGCAACCTACTTGATACAAGTCTAGGTTATCTATCTGTAAATTGGGATGTTAGTAATTAAAGTGGGTCATGAGGATTAATACAACATGCCCAGGACAGCACCCTGAAAGCTTTTGCCTCTAACTTGAACTGAACACAAATACAGACGATCACCAGTGAAAGATGGTTTGACTGATAATTTGTCAATGTCACAATACAGAAACCAAACACATCCAGTAGAAATGGACTCTGAATTTTGAATTTTGTTATTTTCCCAGGCTCAGAATAGGCATCACCATCTTCTCCACCAGTGCTGGGCAGCGGGCTGCAGCTCCCAGTCAGCCACAAGGGACAAGGTTGAACATCTGACACTCTCTGGTCATCGTCACCAACTGTGATGTTCAGCAGACTAAGTGTATTGAGTGCATTTTCATTTTATGACATTTTCGACTGGGGGCACTCATCAGGATGCAAGTGGAGGAATCGCTCTACACTGCACAGTGATCTAATTTTTGAGACGTTTCAGTTTTTTAAACTTTTCTTTGATTACGTTGAAGAACACAAATTGACGTAAGAGGTGTTCCGTTTGGGGGAAGTTGGCTCCCATGGAGTTAGCAAGGTCCTGTGGTCAGGACCTTCTGGCTGTCCCCTGCCTCCTGTTGAATGGATGGTTTGCCCACGCAAGCCACAGCTTGTGGGAGCCAGGCTACTCATGGCTGGATACAGATTCTTCAGGCTGTAGTTTGGGGCCTCTCCTGCTGGGTAACAAGTTACTTCAAAATGGAGTAAAATAATGGTGACTTTGGGGCCCACCTGCTGTGGCTCCGAAATTATCACCGGGCTGTCTTAGATAGCTGTCTGTGCGCCACGTGGGGTCAACCCGGCTAGTCTAGAAATCCAAAGTGGCCTCACTTGCAGGTCTGGGCTGCACTTCCGGGTCTTGGACAGTACATCTTCATTCCCCTTGAGATACCCTCTCCCTCCAGCAGGGCAAGGCCCAGGGAGCACAGGCGTGAGTCACCTAGTCCTCAGAGGGCCTGGCTTAGCAAGCGCACCACCTCACTCAGCTGTACATGTTGTTCTGGGCCAGTCCCAGGCCAGACCAAAATCAAGGACAGGGACAAGGGCTCTGCTCATCACCTGCACATCGCCCAGGACCATGGAAGGATGCCACCTTCCTCCCAAGTCCCAGCAGCCTCCCCCCCCAGAGCTGGGAGTGGCGAGAACTCCACGTGCATCCCGCATGAGGAGGAAGCTCACCGATCCCACCATCATTTCTGACACAGAAGTGCAAGAGGGATGAATGGAGCAAAGGAGATGGAGAAGACAGAGGGCCCAAGAGAGTGCAGGGGGAGGGTCCCCAAGAGAGCAGGAGGAGGTGGTGTACTTTTCTCTGGAAGGAATTTCAAGAAACAGGTGAAAGCAGTTACCCTTAGGCAAGGATTTGGTAGGGGTGAGACCCACCCTGCTCTTCCCAACCGCCTGTCAGAGCTTCCTCTCTGCCCACGTGGACCTAGCTGTATTCCCACTGGAACTCAGAGAAGTGAACCTACGGCCATATGTCTCAAGTCTTTTTCTCAAAGCACCACTTCCCCTCAGCCACCTTTTTCAGCTCCCAGCTGAAGTTAGACAGCGAGAAACCCCAAGAAGACTCAGGTCACATAATATTCCTGGAGTCTCCGCCCCTCTGGTTTCGTTTGCTTGTTTGTCTGTTTTCACAGTACCAGGATTGAATGCAGGATCTCCAAAGTGCTAGGCAAGCACTCTTCTACTGAGCTATACCTCCAAGCCCTTTTTATTTTGAGAAAGTCTCACAAAATTGTCCAGACTGGTCTCAAGCTTGTGGTTCTCCTGCCTCAGCCTCCTTAGTAGCTGGGATTCTAGGCACCCAAAAGATGGACGGAGGTCTCTGACTTCCAAGTGCAATAAGAGTTTTAGTGTTTCAAATAAGATTTTGGTGTCTCTGAAGTGAAGTGCACACTGTGAGTCATCTGTGCAAGACTCTGCAGGGAGAGATAGCAAGCCATTGGGACAGTTCTCCAGGCTGTGGTGATGCTTCTTGTGTGTGTGTTTCCTGGAGAGGACGGCAAGCACCTTGGCAGGCAGTCTCCCACATGGTGAAAGGCTGAAGCTGGAACCCTCAATGTTTCAGAGCTGGGCTTGCTGGCCTTGGGTCCTGCCTCCTGGGTCATGCTGTGTGACCGTCTGCAGCCATGGCAAAGTGCTGCAGGCTGGTGCTGGCCCCTTCTGTCCTCAGCACCCTGCTCTCCCAGCCCCCAGCCCCCACTGAAAGGACCTGGAGCAAGTCCTGTCCCTGCACACGCCAGCCCCCGCTTCAGTCCCCAGCCTGATTCCAGACACACTGCTCGCCAGCCTCTGCCTGGCCTCTACCCCAGCAACCCAACAGGACTGCAACTGTGGGGTTCAGAGACCAGGTAGGCTGTCCCCTCTTCCTGGCCAACCCTGATGGAAACAGACACACATATCTGTACATACACAAATATACAAACAGGGATATGTGGATGCATGCCATGTACACACACGTACACACAGGTATCACACCTGGAAATGCACGCACACACACACACACACACACACAGGAGCTCACACAGTCACACACACTTGAACAAGGCCACCCTCAGGCCAAGCAGCCAGCCCCAGAGATGTGGGGCCTACTCTCAATAACCCTAGCCTGTACCCTTTCCCTGTGGAAAGCATGCAACTTAGACAGGCTGAAGGAGCCCATCTGCACACCATCAGCCGACACAGGTCATGTGGTCATTGCAAAGGACATCTGGCCCCTTCTGCTGTCTGCCAACGCACCCTACGAGGCTCAGTTGCGTGAGCACTTTGCCTGTGATCCTGCCTGTGACCATTGCTGGAAGGGATGACTGTCCGGGTCACCTTGCCAGGTATTTTGCACACTCCACCCCGTGCCCTCACAGCCACACAGGAGAGGGGCTCTGAGCAGAAATCAGACACTTGCCTGCTCCTGAGCGTGGCACAGGCAGACTTTGCCCCTCTGTCCCAGACACAGAGTCCCCAGTGGAAGCCACACTCTGGTCACGTAGCACAGGTGCCTTTTTCCAGAAGCATCTCTTCATGGCCTCCTTTGTTCACCATCAAAGCAGGAACAGATGTCAGCGGTCACTCTCACTTCCTTTCCTGGAACACTTCAAGGAAGCACTCCAGTTCGCTCACGACTGCTTGAGAGCCAACATCTTCCTCATGTAACTTTTCCAGCCCAGGCTCAGTTTTGGAAGAATCGACCTAAGTAGTAGCCTGCTGAATTCTACCTCTGGGAAGTGTGATGGATGCAAATCCAAGTCCGTCCATGGTGATAGCAAGGTACTCGGTGAGGCAGCTATCAGAATCAAAATCGAGTCACTCGTGTCAAGCCCTGACTAAAAAAACCAGGAAGCTGTGAAAGAAGGGATCTCACGAACACGTGCCCGAGGACAGGCCCTTTCACAAAAGTCTCTGCCAGAATCACAACCTTGCATGAAAGCCACCACAACCTCACCCAGAAAACCCTGCAGCAAGGACACTCATCCAACCAGTGCCTGGCCAACCTGGACTGGCGCCATGCTTGTCAGTGATCCTTGCAGCCAAGGATCACCGTTTCAAAGTATCTTATGTAACCTTCCTCGCTGCATCTCTAAAGAGTTCCACTTCCTCAGCCACCATGAATATGACCATGGTCCATGAGGCTGGTGTGTCCCATTGCCAAGCCCTGCTGCTCGTTCCTAGGCTCGCTGACTACAGAGAATCTATGTCTTATTTAGGTTGACACAGGTGCTCCCTGTGTGCAGAACCTGAGGACCTAAAGAATTTTCAGAGCCACTGAGCCCAGAGCAGGTGTGATTGATGGTTCCCCCACAAGCACTGTGGTGGGGTGGGGTAACATTTGGTGAACAACCCTTAAGCAGTTGATATGGGGATCTTCTTAACCTCGAAGGAAGGAACTTTCTTAGTGCATTACTATCGTGAAAAAAAAGAAAGTCACATGCCTTGAGGTTTTTATCACCCTGATTTTTGCTGCCAAAATTTCTACTCAACGAAAAGAACAGTAATCAAAATACTCCTTGCCTGTCTAAGAATTAAGCTTAAATGTTTACATGAATGAACATAGACTACAGGAAAGAAACACAGTAAGAAGAAAATACAATCGAAGGCTCACTGCTATTCATCCTAACCCGTTTCCTCAAAAATTTAAAAATCAAATTACCATATGGTCCGAAATTTCACTCCTGGGTATACAACGCCAAAGAACTGAAAGCAGAGACTCTAACAGTTATTTAGATGTATATTACTTATTTAGATATCTAATTTAGCTGGGCGTGGTGGTGCATGCCTATAATCCCAGCTGATCCCGAGGTTGAGGCAGGAGATCACAAGTTCAAAGCCAGACTCAGCAACTTAGTGAGGCCCTGTCTCTAAATGAAATATATATAAGTGCTGGGGATGCAACTCAGTGGTTGAGCACTCCTGGGTTCAATCCCTGGTACCAAAAATAATGATAATGATAATAATAATAATAAATATCTAATTTGGAGACTTGACATTTACAGCAGCATTATTCACATAAAGAAGATGTAGAAACAATCCAAATGTCTATAATTAGATAAATGGTTAAGAAAAACATGGTCTAGCCATACAATGGAATATCATTCAGCCTTAAAGGAAGGAAATTCAGATACATGCAACCACATGAATGTAACTTGACAACTTGTTCAGTAGAATGATACATACTATATTATGCCACTCACATGAAGTATCCAGATTAGTCAAATTCATAGAGACAGAAAATAGAATGGAGGGATTCAGAGAGCAGGAACTGGGTAGTTGTTTAAGGGATATGGGGTTTTAGTTTTGCAAAATGAAAAAGTTCTAGAGATTGTACATGATTATACGACCATGTGAATGTAATTAATGCCACCAAACTATGCACTTAAGAAATGGTTTCGATGGCAAATTTTATGTCATGTTGTACTGCAATTTCAAAAGATGCATCTTCTCTGTTTAAAAAAAGAAAATCCAAGGTATCAGCTATAGTTTGCTGATATTGCACAGTGCTGCTATTCTCTTTGGAAGTTTCACCTAGACATTTAAAACACCTTCAGGGAGAATGGCAGTAATTAGCCCCAGGATCAAAAGAGCAAATACACGTCTGGGTTCTGGAATTTCCAGTTTAGCCATCAGCACTTGGCATTTCTAACAAACAGCAGTGAGGCACGCCGTCACAGCTGAATAGCTGAACCATGAAGTAGAAACCACAAATATCAACCAAACACAGCAGCATGATTCACAGTAGCCCAAACGTGGAAATGACCCAACTGTCCATCAGTAGGTGAATGGATAAATAAAATTCAGTATGTCCACACGGTGAGATGCTGTGAAAAGGAGTTAAGAGCTGGCATATGGGACAGCATGGAAGAACTTTGAGAACATGATGGTGAGCCAAAGAAGCCCAAAACAAAAGGTCATAGGTTGGATAATGGAAGAGAATTGGAATCAATCATATGACATTTCCATAAAGGGCAAATGCATAGAAACAGAAAGCAGGTAGGTGGTTGGCTATGGAGAGGTCTAAGTGATCTTCTGGGGGTAACTGAAAGATACTGAACTGGACTGAAGTGATGTGCACAGCCTTGTAAATTTGCTAAAGTCTTTTAATTGTGGGCTTCAAGTAGGTGAGCCTTATGTGAATTACTCCTTGGCACATCTGCAAATGTTTAAGTTAACTGGAAGAGCCTTCTGTGTTGCTTCCAGGATCTCTTGAGGATACCAAAACCCACAGATGCTCAAGCACCTTCTATAAAATTGAATCATATTTTCACACATCCTCCTGTGGACTTTAAATCTCCTTTGGATTACTTATAAGACCTAATGCAATGTAAATGCTATTTATATAGTTGTTATACTGTATTTCTTGGGGAATAATGACAAGAAAAAATGTCTCTATGTGTTCAGAGCAGTTTTTTTCTAATAGTTTTGATCCATGGCTGATTGAATCTGGCTGCAGAGGGGGTATATTAATGCATACATCAACAGAGGGTGAGTCAATGAAAGTCTTGTCTCTGGAGAGGAACACAAGAGTGCAGACTCTTACACTGGATGAAAAAAGCAGATGCAATCTGCTTCCTGTCTGCTGTCTGAAGCAAGTCGATCCCCTTTCATCATCCCCCAAATACCAGCACTCTGGGCTCTCCCGTGAGAATTCAGCCATGAATACTGTGACCCACTGCAGGCCAGAATATCAGTGGAGATGTCCAGCATCTGAGAAAGGTGGTCAAGGGGACACGTTAACAACCCATTTCCTTATGACCACAGTTGGATCTTAAGTGTCCCCCAAAGCCCCCCATGTTAAAGGCCTGATCCCCAGCCTCTGGCTCTACTGGGAGGTGGTAGAATCTTTAAAGGCAGGACCAGGTGGGAGGTATTTAGTCACTGGGGTGGGGATCTTAAAGAGGACGATGGGACCCAGTTCTCTTCCGTCTTCTTTATTTCTTCCTGGCCATGAGGTGAGCAGGCTTGTTGTGCCATGGACTTCCAACAAGATGTGATCCTCACCACAGGCCCAAAGCAACAGGGCCAGTTGGCATGGTCTGAAACCTCTAACACCCTGAGCCCAAATAAACCTTTTTTCTTAATGAATTTATTATCTAGGGTATATGTGATAGTGAAGGAAAGCTGACGAACACACCTGTGTCCTCTCAACATTATCCCTATGTTAACCTGGATTTTCAAAAGCCACATCTCGGTCTCAATTACTGATGCTGTTAGCCAGCACCGGCCTTGATGTAAACACTGTTACATCAGGCCATAGAAAGGTCTTGGAATGAAGCAAGAGCAATGAAGCATTAAGGGGAAGACGCCTTCTGAGAAGTGTCACCTCCTCATCCAGACTGAAAGGCAAAGCTCTTCCCGATGACAGTAGTTTAGAATTCTTCAAAAGAATTCCACCAGAAGGTATTTCTTTTTGGAAAGCATAAATGAAGAATAGAGTGAATGCGCCTCTTCATGAAAGCATTGATTTTTAAGAGGTTCTTCTCAGGCTTGAGGATACCCGTGAAAGGCAAGGGGGCAGCTGAGCAGGTAAGGCTCCTGGACACCCCCAGAGAGTCTCCCTGCTCCACCCCCTCCAGCCATGGACTCCACCAGAGCAGCCAGGCTTTGCCTCTGTTGTGTTATTGGCCATGGAATTCTGTTTGAAGAGTTATATTTATCAAAATAGAAAAGTCACCATTCAATCACTTCCTTAGGAAATGAAGTCATGTTCAAGTCTTTTCGACCAGCTGGGGACAAGCAACATGCAGAACACAGGTTTCTATGGTCCAGCCCCTCCCATGTCATGGTGGCCTTCCCTTGCTGCTGCGTCCACCACACCCAGTGTTTCAGATTGATGTGAGACTCAGGCTTATTCCTGACCTCTTCCTTGGAGCAATCTGACAACCCAGATGCACCTGGCCAGCTGGTGACCAGGGCAGCACTGAGAGCTCAGCCTGGTCTTTGACAAAGCAAATAACTGCAAAGGAATCATTTGTTCAGTGTCAAGTAAGTGTCACAAATAAATTAAAAAAGTGAGATGGGAGAAATAGGAAGAGTCAGGGATGCCCCAAGTCACAGAAAGGGTCCTGGGGCATGCCACTCCTGGGCTCTATACCAGACAAACTTCTCAGAAGCACTGAGTCCTTATCTTCTTCTGCCTGGCACTGCATTGCCTTCACGCATCCCTTGGGTTTGCATGCCCACCCCCTGCCAAGGTCACTCATGCTCAGCAACTCTCATGCTGCCAGACCCAGTGGGTCTTCTCCCTCCTCCTCCTATCCCAAACTCCCTGCCTTCAGTATGGCCAGTCACACACTGCTTCCTGTCTCGGCTTTTAGCTAGGCTCCCTTGAATCTTGCTCCTTCCCCATTGGTCTCTCTGCCTCAACATCCAGTGCAGGGTGCTCAGCTCTCCTCTGGACTCATTCAGCTCTTCCCAGACCCTAAGCAACAGCTTTCCTTGGAGCTTGGTGCTCCATAACGGATCACGTTCACTCCTAGGCTTCAAAACAGTCTATACATGGACAACCTCCAAATGCACATCTTCTGCCCAGGTGTCTCCCCAAACTCTGTCTCCCAAGCTCAAATGCTAACCTGAACTCAACACCCTGCTGATTTATCACCAGCCTACAAAGGTGACCCCCTAAAAACAAGGCCCATGGGTGTCATGGCCCCTTGTCACCTCTCCCTTGGGAGTTTAGGCTACACCTGGGAGTAGCTTTGACCCACAGAATGGTGGGGGTGAAAGTGGAGGCACTTTGGGAATGCTGAGCTAACATGTAGGAAGTCTGTCCTCCTGGACAGGCCACAGAGAAAGACCCACTGGACAAAAAGACAGACTCAGTCACCCCCACTCCCCAGTCACACTGGATTTCTTGCTGTCCCCACAAAGACACCAGTATGTGACAAAACCAACTCAATGATCCAAATGCCAACAGGTTGTGGCCACAAAGAGATCCCAGTAGATCAAGTGAAGAACTGTCCATCCCTGCCCAGTCAATCCACAGATGGTTTGCTGTTTTCAGCCACTAACTTTTGGGTAGTATATGTTATGCACCAATAAATGATGCAAAGGGTGTCCACCCCAGATCTCTGGATTTTCCTCTCCAAGCCTGTTTCAGCCCCATCATCTTTACCTCAGTAAATGAACCCACTGTTTTTCCAGTTGATGAAACCTCAAACCTGGATTCCTCCCTCTCTCCCTGATTCTCTCTCTCTCACATACACACACACACACACACACACACACACACACACACACGAGTCTGAAATACACCAACACAGTCATGGTCTTCATCCAGCAGCCATCACTCCTCTGAAATCTTGTAGAACCTTCTTAATTATTCTACCTCTTTCTACTCTTTCCTTCCCCCCGGATATTTCCCCACCCAACAGTTACTGATTTCCTTAAAAGGCAGGTCAGTTCTAACCATCCTATCTAAAGTCCATCGTGGCTTCTTCCTCATCTTAAATACGACCTCACTCCTTATCATGGCCTGCGAGTGGCCCATGATGGGGCCATTCCCTGCCCTCCAGTCTCCTGTGATAGCCCCACTTCCCTCCTTCCACCCTGAGTTGTTTGGTCCTCATTCACATCAAGAACCTTCCCACTGCAAGGTTTATGTTTGTGATGTTCTTTCTGCTTGAATGTTCTTCCCATGGCCTGAGAGCTCAGTTTCAGGGGCCTGTCCCCAGATTGGTGTCTGCTGATCCACCAAACATAGCCAGGCCCCCTCCCCTTCATGTACCTGCAAGGTTCTGTCTCCACTCTTGGATCCTTTCCATCTTGATCCTTATTAACTTCCTGTATTTGTTGCTGGCATGGTGGTTTCTGCTAATACCTCCTTCCCATGGAATCTGAGCCGACCGTCATGCCCACATATCTATGGAGGAGACCACTGCAGCATCAGTCTGTGCAGGTACTGCGCCCAGTAGGTGCTCACTGTCGAGTGGATGTATGTGCCTGAGACCTTGCTGATGAATTCTGAGAGGACAAAAACTAAGAAAAAATGGCTTTGCCAGCTGGAAATGGATTTTTAGCACCAAGTACAAGGCTGGGCATTGGCCCTCATCATACAGAGACATTATCATTAGGAATGAGAGGGCTGTCATCTAAGTTTCTGGGAGCCGTAGCAAGAAGAAATGTGGTCCCACATGTAACAGCCTCAGTTTCACATATAGAATTTTAAAGGCAAGAGGCAGGGAAGGGGTCAGCAAGCAAGGCAACTGCTTCCTGCCATTTTCCAGCTTCTGAATCTCCCACCTTGGAGATGCATCAAAGGACTCTTCTCAAATACAAATACTTCCTCCAAGTATTTGATGCCTCAGTGCTTAAGTGTCTATGAGATGAAGATGAAGTGCAAAAGGAGACAAAATCCCAGCCATGCAGCAGGCATTTAGGTAGACTTCCTTTCCCATGAAACAGATTCTTCCCTTCCATAAGACTTCAATTTCAAGTGCTATTTGTGGTCACTTAAGAGAAATTATGACAGAATTGAAAGTTTGTGAAATGCACACTCAGACCAGCTCTGCTGGGTAGGACCCCGGATGTGTGGCCTTGGGCTCATCTTCCTCCACACCTCAGTACTCTCAGCTATGGTGGTGAGAGGCACTTACCACAAAAATAAAGCCATCATGCCCAGTTTGTGTGATGACAAATGAGACAAATGTGCCCACCATGGTTGTTATGAAGAGCTCCGCCCATGTTTGTAACAAGGTCTCAGCTGAAACCAAACGGGGATTTCCACTCTGGCCAACAGAGGAGCCAGTGGACAGGTGTCTATGCACGTGAGATTTTGTTTCATTTATTTCCTGGCAGAGAGGAGAAAGGATTACGTGACAAATACCTGAGAGAGGGTACTTGATGAGGGTGGTGGCGATCAAGCTCTTCACAGAGGATAATGGGGACCAGTGTGAGAGGGGATGTCATGAGCCCTGGAGCCCATGAGATACAGAGACAGTGTGGCAGAAAGAGACAACCCACACCTGTCCCCGGTCTGACAGAATTGTTCCAATGGAGCACAGACTTGCAGGGGACTCTAGTACCTGAAAGATTTGCTCCTTGGAGACACCAGGGCAGAGGCAGGGGGGCAAGGCAAATGGGAAAACTCAGGAGGAGATGTAAATGGACACAGGCTGGGGAAGGCAGGCCAGACACACCCCTCTGCACAACTGACCAGAAAAACTGGTGGGAAGCCCTTCAGAGGTCTTCCTTGAATCACAGAGCAAAGTCAAACGTGGTGGGGCTGGGTGTTGGAATTAATGCCATGGTGACCTTCCAAGCCAGCCTCTGACAAGGCCCACAGGCATGGGAGCTGTACATTACTTTTGTTTTCTAAGCATCAAAGCAGCTGCTTCTGGAAAGAAACACAACACTCATGAACCTGGATCTAGACTGATCCCAAATCAGTGTGCTCTGCACTGTTGCTCAACTGCAGATGACCCATCAGCCTCGGAGACTGGTCACTACCTCCATGATAGCAGTGAGCAATGAAAGGAGGGGCCATTGTCCTGGCAATGGCGCCCTCTCTACTTTGCATGCCGCAGGTTACCCAGGCATGCCCTCCTGCTTTTAACCACGAGGGGCACCGTGACCAGCTCCCAAACCTCGGACACTGCTGCCCCCAAGACCTGCCTGGTCATTTCCAACCATCCACCCAATGCTCCAGGAATGTGTTGGTTTCTTGGATTCAACATAAAATAGTTGTGTAAACCCTCTTGTGATGAGGCACACATATGACCTTGTTGACTGAGGGACTCCATAGCAATAGAAATATCTCTGGTCCTTTCTTGGTGACCGCCCACCTCTGCTGTGCTATGCAGTCCTGCCTGTAAGGCCAGCGATTGGCTCACATGGCAGCAGGAGACATGGCTCTCCATCCCTCCTCAAATGGCATCACCACCTTTGAACACAGAAGCAAAAATAGTCATTACAGTGCCACTGTGTAAACATGATGCTATTTTGTCTTGCCTGGCCCTTGTTTTGCTCTCACTGCTTTGGTTCCTTGGGCAACCATGGAGTGGAGGGAGTGATTAACAGGACAATAGTAGCAACTGTCACCCAAGCAAAGTCCCCATGTACTGCCCTGAGGGCTGGACGCCCACAGAGAGGTTTCCAAGGGAAGAGGTAGAGTGTCAGGAATTTGACTTTTGACTAAAGACAAACTTCAGCCCCAAAGGGAAAGTGACCAGGATTTTGCAGAACGTGCCTGATCTCAGGACAGATTTCAAGGTAAATGATTTCCAGAAAGGACCTGGAGGCTAGAAAGCACCCCAAAGTGTCCTCTGCATTCTCAGGTAACAGGTGTGAGTATCTCTCAAGTGAAATCAACTCCTTTAGATCTAGAGTTGCTAGTAAATGACTATTTCTAAGATTTCTCTGTAAATGCATCCCTTATGAAGCAAAGTGGCTCACCTTAGAGTAGTTGGCATTTTATGCCCTCAAAACAAATGCCCTTGGGTTGCTGCCCCTCATCCTTTCTGCTCATTTTCTCATTATTGCCATATTAAACAAATTACCAATTTTCAATGAATAAACTCCCCCCTGCAGCTTCAGTTAAGCATGGAAGAACCTCAGGATCATAAATGCTTGAGGCATAGAGGCAGCCAGAGCTCGCCTCCATAGAGGGAGGGACCTGGCGAAGTCCAGACAGCTGGGTGTGTTGCTGTGGTCTGGAGGCAGATGAGTGAGTCACCAAGAGTTCGTGAGTGGAGGCTTGATCGCAGCGTGGCAATGCTGAGTTGGTGGAACCTCTAAGAAGTAGGGCCTATACAATGCAATCCCCATAGAAATACCAATGGCACTCTTCACAAATTAAAAAGCTTCTGTGCAGCAGAGAAAATGAGAGAAGATGGAAACTACAGATGGGAAAAAATCTTTACCACATATATATATGAAGAACTCAAAATACCACCAAAAAAAAAAAAAAAACAATCAATAAGTGGGCAAATTAACTAAATAGACACTTCTCAAAGGAAGAAGTAAAAATGGCCAACGAATAAATGGAAACATTTTTAAATATCTTTAGCAATCAGGTAAATACAAATCAAAACTACACTAAGATTTCATCTCAGTCCAAGTAGAACAGTAGTCATCAAGAATTCAGATAGTAATAAATGCTAGAGAGAATGTGGGGGAAAAGGAAGACTTAGACGTGGTTGGGGATGTGAATTAGTTCAATCATTTTGGAAATCAGTGGTTGAGAATCCTCAAAAGACAAGACCCAGCTATACATCCCATTCCCTGGTATTTATCCTAAAGAATTAATCATCCTACTATAGAGATACATGCATACCGTGTTTATAGGAGCACAATCCACAATAGCCAAATTATGGAACCAGCCTAGGTGTCCGTTAGCAGATGAATGGATAAAGAAAATGTAGCATATATACACAAAGGAGTTTTATTCAGCCATAAAGAAAAACGAAATTGTGTCATTTGCAGGAAAATAGATGGAACTTGATAACATTATGAATGTTCTAGCAAGTTGAATAAGAACAGATGTGAAGTGTATCACATGCGGGCCTGACCCTAAAACCATCTATCCAATCCTGTTCCCTCTTTCTCTTCATCTGCTGCCTGGATTCAGAGAAATCTGGCCCAAACCCCCAGTGTCCTTGAAGATGGCATGTCCATGCCATGGTAGGAGCATGAATCTCTGAATTACCTTGGGGAGCCTGGCATCCCTTGCCCATCCTGCTGTCCATGAAGATGTGGGCAGAAAATTCTCCTTTACTGTGGCAGGTGGCTGGGCTTCGGGGATGTTGGTGGAAGCTGACCACACTGAATAAATTCACCCTGGCATCCGCTGGGCACCACTTTGTAAATCCTGCATTGAACAGACTAAGTCACCAGGAAAACTTAAAGACTTCCTGTCAAGGGGGCTGGGAATTGAATAAGCTCCATGCCATGGATGTGGGTCCACCTGGGCAAATAACACCAGGAAGGAGTTTCAAATACCTATCCCAGTTCCTACAATCTGTTACCCAGTTTCTGATTTGGTGACTGATAGCCCAGGAGAACTCCCTTCCATGGTCCCTGGAGCAAGATGCCTGGAAACTCTCTCAGCCCAAAGCAAGCACATGAGAGGCTAAAGTGACATGTCCAGTCCTGTGCTCACTCCGCTCTGCCAGTCAAGGGGGGATGCAATGGAGGCACAGACTCCCTGTCAGGCTGGCAGGGCCAGGTTCCCAGGCTCCTTCCCAACAGAACCTGCTCAGGGAAGAGGTGGAGCTGAGTTTGGTGTAGCTGACAAAACAGAACCAGCCACCAACACTGGATGTCTTTGCCTCACCTCCAGCCGAGCCTGTCTGACCTTTAGACAACAAACTCTGCCAGAGGTCACACACACAGCACAGAGACCCAGGTCAGGAGGAAGGGGAGACGGTGAGACAGCAACTTCTCCTGGGGCTCCCAGCCAATTCCAGGGACTCAGCATGGTAGAAAGCAAGTCCTGGGACAGGGTAGATCACACTGTAAGGGTAAGACTGAATGCACGCAGCGAGGCGTTGGTTACACTGGATCGTCCATGTTTGTAGGTCATCCTGGGTCCTGGGTTGCAAATATGGAAGACTCCAAAGTGAGAGCAATAGACATGGCAACCCAACAAGGCCTGACATGTGTGGTGTATTGCACGGTTCATGGTGACCCCAGAAAACGCTTGGGGTATAGCTAGGTAAGGACAAGCCAGAGAACCATGAAGCCAATCATCAGTCCAACTCATCTTTGAGAACATCCAGGCCTACAGCAGCTCCCTTTTCAGAACTACCTGGGCTTTTTCTACCCACCCACTTCTGCACTGTCCATGGAGGAAGTCCCAGAGCAGCTTTAGTCCTCCTTGGTAGCAAAACAAAACGACACTAACAATACTAATGGCTTCTACAAATGTGCAAGTGGCTACACAATCCAAGAGACCTAGTGCAGGTGTCTTGAGAAGAATGCAGTATTTGAATTTCGCAAACATGGTGCTGCACTTCAAGAAACCAGAAGCAAACTCATACAGACTGTATGCTTATAAAAAATCAAAGATAAAGGAAAGCAAGCTATGGTGTTAGAGGTTAAGACAGTGATGATCCTTTGAGGCTTAGCAACTTGGAAGGGAGTGTCTGGGGCCCAGAATACCAACTCTCTCTTTCTTTTTTTTTTTTTTTTTTTTTGGTTCCAGCTATTGAACCCAGGGTGTTCAACCAGTGGGTCAAGTCCTCAGCTCTTTCTACATTTTATTTTAAGACAAGGTCTCACTAAGTTACGTAGGACCTCCCTAAGTTTCTGAGACTGACTTTGAACTTGTGATCCTCCTGTCTCAGCCTTCTGAGTCACTGGGATTACAGAAGTGTATCACCACACCAGACCCAAGATGCCATTTCTTGAGCTATGAACACATGTGTGTTCACCATGTGAAAATTCACCCACTCTGCACAAACATGATGTGTGCTCTTTTCTATATGGAAGTTATACTTCAATATGGAGTTCCCCCAAAATGCAATGCTCCATATGTCAGAACCTGGGAACCATCCCTGAAATGGCTTGCTGCAAATAAATTGAATGACATAATGGTTGGAGAGTGTCAGCTGGTGCTTGGAACTGCTACGTGAGTTGTTCAGATACTTACACACTTCTGCAATGGCCCCAGTTCCACCTGTCCTGGTCCCCAGTCTTTCCACTGGTGACCAGTTCATACGCCATTTCCCACTCTCACAGCTACCCAGAAGAAGGGGCACCTGAGCCCACAGGGACTTCAGATGCAGCCCGCTCAGCGCTCGTACAATGGGTTCCCCCATCCTGCTGGTGGCAACACTTGCAAAATAAATAAAAATATAAATAAAAACAAAATATTAAAAATCTACCTTTTAAAAGCAAATAAATGAACAGTACACACCAAGCTATTAACTGTGGTTGCCACCCAGTCTGGCTGATGGAGATGAAAAGAATGTTGATTTCTTTTATTTGGGCCTTAAAAAAAAGGATTATTTTTACTTGTCAAGTTTTTAATTGCTGTGTTTTTCAAATAAAAAAATAATCGTGACTTTAAATTCTGTACCCAGTGTGGACATTTTTAAAAACTCAGTGGTAACAAATTAAACGACTGATGAGAAATAGCTAGCTGTCACGGCTTCTCAGTCCATGAGAACAAACTCCCTAAGACCTTGAATGAGCCCCTTGGAGCAGCCTCTTGGTGTGATTAATGTGCAACCGTTTTGTGACCTCAAATTCCACATGGGTGTTTATCACATATGTTTACGCTTTACCTGGGTTTCCTCTACTTGTTTGTAAGATCTTGGGATTGGACTCAGGAGATGTCCTCTTCTAGGATCCCCTACCCTCTCAGATTCCCACAGCCTGTGACACTGCTTCAGAAAGACCCTTAGCAAAAGCACTGAGAGAATAAGAGTCCAGAAGCTGTCCATCTCCCCACGAAGACCCTCACAACACATTGGGACAGACTTGGATTTTTGAAGATGGCGAACCCTGTGTGCACTTGTCTGCATATATGTGCACATTCCATACCTATGTGCCCCTCACGATGCAGCCAACACTCCTCCTCTGCAGAGTGGGGCATTTTTGCCCCTGGCCCTTGAGTCTGGTCAGTGAGTATGGAAGCAGGATGGTGGGTAGGATGCCATAGAACAAAAAAGATGAGATCAGAAACAACATGTGGTTTCTTTGAGGACTCACCTGGGGACTCAGCCGCCATTCTATGAGGAAGCCCAAGTAGACTGTGCAGAGAGGAACTGAGGTTCCAGTAGACTGTGCACAGAGGAACTGAGGTTCCAACCTACAGCCCACTTGTCTGTCATATTGGCAAGTGAATGTCCACTCAAATGTTCCAGCCCAGACCCCAGACATGAGAAAGATAGAAAGGACTGAGAGCAACTGCACCACCATGTGGTCCTGACCCACAGGACCAGTGATCTTAGTTATTTCTGATGCTAAGTTTCCAAGTAGCTCCTCACCCCACATTACCAACAGCTCTTTTACACAGTGGGGAGGCCACAGATTTACTTGCTTGAAAAGATCCCAGATAGGCCCAGAATGCTCCACCCCATCACAACATGCCCTGGAGTTTAATAATAGCACTCAGAAATTCAGGCAAATCCCAGGCAGTAGCTATGAAAATAACTCACTCTTCCTGGATGCTCTTAAGAGCTGCCATAATGGAAATGTATCATCCCCTCAACCCTTACAACCATCCTAAGAGCTGAGGAGGACTTTCTCCATACAGAGGAAGATGAATTCCCCAGAGACCAGGTGGCCAGTTCATGGTCACCAACCATGAACAGATGGTGGCCTCTGGGACTCAAGCATCAGCCAGGCCCTCCTGCTGAAAGTCTGTCCAGTACTCGAAGACCCAAGACCATTCATTCCAAACGTCTGAGTAGCCTGCAGGCCTCCCCTCAGTAAGGCCCATAAAGCTGGGCAGCCCGACCAGCTGGAAGCAACAGCTGTTCCTCAGCCATGGGCCATAATGGACGGTGCAGAGACTGTGTCTAGCCAACTCCATCAACCATGTCTGGTGCCAACCCTGTTTCCAGGACCTCCCTGAATTGCAGCTGCCTGGCAACTGGGACCTGGCCACCTTCACTGAGCAGATGGCCAAAGGACAGGTGCCACATAGGCTCTTGCCCTTTCTGGTCCAGCACAGACCTAGTGTGAGGATCAGCACCCCTCACACACTGGCTCCACTTTGGTGGGATGGCACAGCTTTGTCCATCCCACACATCTGAGCCTGGTCCACACATGCTAGGATTGAGGGACCACCAGGGACATGGGCAGGACAATGTTAGGATGCAGGCTTTGGAACCTGAACACCTGGTTTGGAATCCCTAGACACCACCACTCTCCATATGACCTCAGGAAATGTCACCTTACCAAGCTTCATGTTCCTGTAAAATGTAGCCTATGGTTGCCATGTAAGGTCCACTGCTCTGGCCTGAGGCCGGAGGAGTAAAGGAGTTGGCAATGCTGAGGTGGAGAAGACACCCCGTTCCTGGATACCAGCATGGGTATGTGCATGGATGTCAGCACACGTGTGTGTGCATGCTTGGGCTTCCTAGTGTGCATGTGTGTGCACAGGCCAGAGTGAACACTGGGAAACACACGTCCTGCAGGGACCCAGTGCTGACCCTGAGTGTGGGCTGCCCAAGACAAGGCTCCTCTCCAGCCTGGACTACATGACTCCTGAAATGCCTCCAGCACAGAGAAGGGCCACACGTGCCTCAAGACGCCCTGAGGCTCTGGGGCACCTTCTGCCCTGGGGGTTCTGGCCGGAGGCCTGGTTGTCTTCTCTCCTGCTGGGCACAGCCAACCAGAACTCCCTTCGCCCTGCTCCCGACAAGCCTGGACCCAGCCCATATAGCCATAGGCCTCTGTCTCTCCAGGTCAAAAGGCTCCCAGAAGGGTCAGCCCAGGACACGTGCCATGAGGGTTTCCTTGGAGACATTTTTATGGGAGAGAAGAGCCAGGTTCGTCATCTTCAGTTTGGGGTGTGCATTTCCGGATGTGCTGCAGTTGAAATTCCTGTCCATTTTCTGCTCCAGCTAACTGGGGGAGAGGCCGCCATGGTCCCCAAGACTCAGGTCAACCCCATTCCACAGGCTGCCTCTCAGCCAGCAGTGCCGGTTTGCAAGTAAGCAACTGGAAAGGGCTCCCTGTCATTTTAACTAAACAGTTTTGGGGGTTTATTTCCTTTCTGTGGTTTCCTTTTCCTTTTAGCAGTTTCTTCCCCCACCATCCTTTCCTTTTTAAAACAGGGCCTCCAAGTCCTGAACACCAGGGAGGTGACACATGCATGTGTGTCTACGTGTGGACATATGTGCACCCGTGAGAGCTTCTCATGCATACAGACATCTGTGTGCACAGGGATTTGCATGTGTGCTTGTGGTTTTTCACTTTGCACACCCACATGCATCTCCCCATGGCTTCCTTCACTTTCCGAAAAAGGCCATGGCCTTGGAGATGGTTCTGCCCACTCTTCAAGAGCTGTTTACTCTGGTTGATTATCTTTCTGCCCATCTTCCGTTTTTCCATGGGAAAGAGACAACCCTGTGCCCTAAGCAACGTTGACGATGTTCATCTACCTTCCCCTCCCTGCTCCCTCCCCCATGACGCAAATTAACCTCCCAGACCCTTCCTGGGCCCAGCTGGGCCTCTGTCCTGGTTCAGGGCAGCCCTTTGAAGCAGAGATGACTTCTTCAGCCCCCTGTTCACATCTGGAAAGCAAGAAGCAATTCCCTGGAGACTGCTCTAGAAACCAGCCAAGGGACACCACGTCCTGTTATTTTCAGGACAATTTGGCATGCCATAAGAAAACCAGCCTTCTTTCTATTGTGGGCTGTTGCCATGGGGTGCTGAGCGGGGGATGCCAGGAAGTCACAGTCCTGGCCCAGAGGTCCCCGCTCTGTACAGAACAGAGCTTGCAGAAAGAGGCGTGACAGCCAACAGCAAGTGCACAAGACACGGAAGACACAGTGAGTTCCCTGGCACCACTCTGGCAGCGGCATGCAGGCCGCAAGAGACAACCATGTTCTCACCACCCAGAGGGAAGGACAGGGTGTTTTCTGTTGTTCTAACCAATTCATCAAGGCTGACACTTGAAGGAAATACATCTTGTGAGATGGATTAAGGTGATCTTGAGCTTGGATGTCTCTGCTCTGACCTCTGGCTATGAAAGCTTCTACTGACTGTTTCTTTGCCCAGTAACAATATGCAACCCAGCCCCCGTTCACACACCACACTCCACGGAGCGTGAAGCCCACGTCTGAGAACCCTATGCCCTTCCACCCTGGGTGGGGGGAGTTGGGGTATTGCATTCTACTCTGGGAGGATCAGATGAAGAACTCCTGAGACAACTTCTGGCACCTCTACCTGCTATGATCCCAAATAAGCAAGCCTCAAGGTTAATTTTATATGTCAACTGACCTGAGCTAAGAGATACCCAGAGAGGGAGTAAAACGTTTTTTCTGGACATATCGTGAGGAGATTGCTGGAAGAGACTAGCATTTGAAGCTGTAGACATCCTCAGTCCATAGAGGGTCAAACAGAACAAAAAGAATGAGGAAGGATGAATTTGCTCTGTGCCAGCTGAAACCCCTACCCCACCTACCCTTGGACATCAGACTGAGACAGAACCCCCGTCACTGCTGGGTTTCCAGCTAGCAGACGCGGGATGTGGGACTTATCAGTCCCCATGATTGCATGAACCAACTCCCATTATCAATTTGTCTATCTAGAGAGAGGAGGGGGACATACACACATCATAGGGGCCAGGCCCCCAGTGAGTGTGGGGTGTGCAGGGCCCTGCCAGCATCGTTAGCATAAGGAAACTTCTGGGGTATGACTGGAGGGAGGGATCATTGAGGTGCTCTGGAAGAGAAGCAGTTGGGTGGAAGGTGGGAAGAACGGAATTCCTGCAGTCTGAGGGAGTGGTCAGTCCACCCTTGGTCCCCTCAACACTAGAAGAGGGCCCGTGCTGTCAGTCCACTGGGCGTGTGGGCTTCCGGCTGGGGACTAGGGCAGCAGGTGACATCCAACACACAATCCTGCCCTCTGCAGGGTTGCAGCCTGGGGAGGGGGCTGGGCTCTCCCTCCATTTCTTCTAAGATGAGAACCCTGAGTCTCCCTCATGGTGCCATCTCACAGAGCTCCCTCTGCCACAGCCCCCACAGCCCATCCCCAAACAAAACCATCAGGAAAACAATAAAATAAGTCAGGGCTGGAGGTGAAGCAGAAGTCTGGCTGCACAAGTAAAACTCTGTCTTGCTTGATGCTGCGGACAAGGATGCTGGTCAGCCGGGTGACGTGGGGATAGCAAGCACTCCTCGCACAGCTCTGAGACCAGCCTTGCAGCCCCAGCAGGGCTGAGTGTCTCTGAACAGGCCCTGGGAATTCTTTAAGGTGATTGACAGGCCTGCAGGACAGGTATCAGGTCTCTGTCCACCACAGCAGGTCTCCCCTTTTGCTATGGCCGTCCATCCACTGGACTCACAGATAGTGCATCACCATGGGGGCACGGTACCCTGAATGCATGCTCCCCACCCCCATCACCTCTCCTCTCTGCCAGTCAGCAAGGCCTCACCATCCTGTCTCCTGTTGTTGCCATGAAGCAAAATGTGGTCCCGGCAAATTCCTGAGCCATGGCCCAGAGCCACCCAGCCCATTGACTTGGCCAACAGGGCTGGGCAGCATGGCTGCTAAAAATGACTATTCACCCATCCTACTCCAAAGAGCACACGCTGACATTCCTGTCATACCTGGAGAAGGTCCAGGTCAACCCTCCCAGCAGCTGCTTTCCATGGCCACAGCCACTCTGCCCAGGCCTCCCTGCACACCCCACACCCAAGTCAGAAACCATTTCTGTGGGAGCCATGAGCACGAGGCAGAGGGTCCTCAGAGCTCCCACACCCCAGGGGGAGGAGAATTGCTGGGCACAGACATTTGTCCTCTGAAAAAGGCTCAATGGTGTCACTGTCACTGCCATAATGACATCACTCTCACTGCCGAGACAAGGAAAATGTTGAGGGTTTGGTAGCTCCTGAGCCTCACTCAAGGCCGGGCAGGGTCTGACACCAGGATTTACATCTCTTGACTTGTGACTAAGTTGTTTTTTACACCTCCAGTAACTTCTTTTGCAAATAAAATACAATGAAGAAAAATGTTTTTCTCCTGTGATGAGTAAGAAATAACTGTGGCGTGATCTCCACTAAGAGTGGGGTCTTTGGGCCTCCTCTGGAACCTGGGCAAGTCAGATGCTTCCTCAAAGGATGTGGTGGTCAACAGGGTACCTGTACTTTCTGTGCTTGATCCCAGGGGCGATGCAACTTCTACCTTGTCCATAGACACTCACTGGGAACCTCTGGGCCACCCGAGAAGAAGGTGCAGTAGCTTGAGGCTGCCATGCTGGAAGGAAGCCCAAGTCCTATGGAGGTGCTCCAGTTGGCAGCCCAGTGGAACCCAGCCCAACCCTGTATCTGACAGAAGCCACTCCAGGACTTGGTGTTCCTTGGCTGTGGGATCATCCTTCGAGGTGAACTCCTGACCCACAGAACCCATGAGAACAGTGAAATGGGTATTGTTTTATGACCCCCAGTGTGGGATGGGTGGAGACTCTGCATGGAATCACTGAAAACCCAGTCCTGCATTTCTCCTGCAGGTCACCTACCCTCCCAGGCTCTGAGCAGCCAGGCCAACATGAGATGGGTGAGGGATTGCCCCACATGATGAATGAGGAGTGAGGGAATGAACCCACATACCCTCCCCAAGGAGCCCAGAGCCCGGAAAAAGGAAACAAATCTCCAGATTACCTGCCATCCCACCAGAGTTCATGGAAAGAGACAAGAGCACACTGGTCCTCCACACTCCCTGAGCCACAACTAACTGGGAGCCCAGAGGACCTCAAGCCTCAGGATGCCCTGGGCTGGCCAGTGAGCTCAGCCAGGCCTGCCAGCCAAACCCTGGCTCCAGCCCTATGGCGGACACCCCAAGCCAGAGCTGGAGTCACAGGCGCCGTTAAAGCAGAGCTGGCAGCCTTCCCAGGGCAGGAGAAAGCTTCACTGGGTGAGTCCCACAGCCATGGCGCCCGTGGGGCTCACAGACCAGAGCAGAGGTAGGAGCCCTGCCAAGCCTCCTCTCCAAGGACACCAAAATTATCCTGTCACTCCTGGAGCTGCTATAAACATTATGAAACAGGCGAGAATCTCTTTGAAGTTCAAACCGTGCCTACCCACAGAAGAGATTCTCCAGCCAAGCAGCTCCTCGCAGGGCAATTAAGATGTTGTCTTCGGGTATCGGTGCTGTTTGCAGGGTTTGCTGGGGCTTGTGCTTTAAGTCAGCTTTCTGTGGTCTGCCAAGAGGCCAGGCACAGTCTGACAATGGCCAGAGACCTGGGGCAGGGGGCCGCAGCCCAGGGAAGCCCAGGACCCCCGAGGGCCACCGGAGCCAGCATTCTGGAGGCTGCACAGGCTCCCTCCCACCTGCACTGGCTGTCTCAGCACCTGAGCTCTGTGCTTTGATGTCCCGGCTTTGCAGACAAGCCTCCGCTCCCAGCGAAACTGTTAGAAGTGATTCTTAAGGTGCCTTTTATCAGAGACCAGAGGAAGAAGTTGAAAGTGGGGGTCTGGGGTTTTCAAAAGAACCTGCAAGACCAGGGAGGGGAAGAAAAACTGCCTCAAGCCCTAAAAGAAAGCAAACAGATGGCGACAGCCACCCCAGGCCTGGAGGCCACTTCCCCTGGCCTGTGATGTGGGCTGGGGTTGGGGGGAAAGGGGGTGTGCTCAGAAAAGCACCAGGCTGGCAGTTTCCCAGAAGCACAGCACCCAGCAGGGCACGGCATTTGGGGTTCAGATTTTGGTTTCATGTGGATCCTGTTAAGAATGTAATTATAAAAACCAAAGGGCAGGTTCTCTTGCTCTGCATCCAATGGCTGCACCAGCACTCACCACCTGAGCCTTCTCCTCTGCCTGGGAACTCCTGGTCTTGTGTGCCAGCTCTGGGCTCTGCAGTGAGGCGGGGATGCCTCCAGATGAGTGCCCATGTGCAAGCAGCAGGACAACAGAAAGCTGCAGTCAGCGAGCCACCACCCCCAGCCCACCCCAAATAAACAGGGGGTCCCTGAGACCCAGGCAATCTGGAGACTTGTGTCTCAGGTGGGAAATGCCCCTCAAGATCCTCAACAGATCAGATGCTTCTGATTTAATAGAAGGACACTCAGCAGCCACTGGGTCACAGCAAAGCCCCTGGACCTCCCTGGGCAACACAGGCTCCCAGAGCCTATGACATGTGAGGACCACGCAGAGTGGGTTGTGGGTGAGCCGCGCTCATACTGAACCAAGAAGCAGGTCCACTGCAGGCACCAGGCCTAGCACTGCCAGTGGCGGGGTGATGCCAAGATGGCCGTGCCCTGCCCTCAGGAGCTTCTGCACCAGGCTGATGGACACCTATGGCAAAAGCCCATTTTTTATTTTTTTTTTTTGCAGCAAAATACACATAACATAAAATGCATCCTCTTTCCCATTTGTCAGTGTCCAGTTCAGTGACATAAAGTTCACCCACTGTGCTGTGCAGCCTCATCACCATCCATCCATTCCAGAAGGTTTTATCTTCCAAATCTGGAACTCTGTGCCCATTAAATAATAACTCCCATCTCCCTCTGTTATGGTTTCGTTATGGTGTCCCCCAAAATCTCACGTATGAGACAATGCAAGAAGGTTTAGAGGAGAAATGATTGGGCCATAGCTTTAACCTAATCAGTGAATTAATCCCCAGTGGGATTAACTGAGTGGTAGCTGGAGGCAGATGGGGCGTGGCTGGAGGAAGTGGCTCATTGGGGGCGTGGCCATGGGGTATATATTTTGTATCTGGAGAGTGGAGTCTCTCTGCTTCCTGATCATCACGTAAGCCACATCCGTCTACCACACTCTTTTGCCGTGATGTCCTGCCTCACCTTGAGCCCTGAGGAATGGAGTTGGACTTTTATGGTCTAAGACCTCTGAAACTGTGAGCCCCCAAATAAATTTTTCCTCCTCTACAGTTGTTCTGGTTGGGTCCTTTAGTCACAGCAGCAAAAAAGCTGACTAAAACACCCTCCCTCTGCCTTGGCAACCACTATGTCTGTTTGAATTTGACCACTCAGGGAACCCCATACAAGAGAAGTCATACAGCATCCAGGATTTTGCATTTGGCTAAAAATAAAGATATTTTCAAAAACATTGCAATCAAATTGGTGCAGTTATTTTACCCTTTTTCTTTGTTTTTTCAATTAATATACAGTGAAAATAATTATTCCAGTGTAAATTCTGTGACTTGTAGGACAGGTATATATTGGTGTAACCATCACAATTAGGAGATGGAAAAAAAAAAAACCCCACCACCCAAAGAACTCCCCTGCACTGTCTTTTTATTCATAGACTCTCCCCACCCATCACTGATATCTATTAATTTACTGCTTATCACTTTGATTGACCTTTCCAAAAATGTCATACGGGCTGTCCAGATTTTGGATGGTTTAGACTTAACAATTATTGAACCCAGGGGCCCTTAACCACTGAGCCAGGGTCTCACTGCATTGCTGAGTCTGGCTTTGAGCTTGCGATCCTCCTACCTCAGCCTCCAGAGTCACTGGGATTGCAGGTATGCACACCATGCCCGTATCACTTAAGGATGCTTTGACTTCAGGACGGCATGGAAGTGACCAGCAGTCAGCAGAGATGCATGGTGAATTCTGAGTGTGAGTCTCCTCCCAGGCTAGAGTGCTGTGCAGCATGAGCCTCCCTCGAGGGCAGGTGGCGGCAGCACAGGGTGGACAGCCTTCCCTAGGCTCTGCAGTGTGCTATAGTCAACCTGCCCTGAGACATTCGACACTTTGCTTTAAGATGGACTTGATGTTGGACAGTGATGCCCAGCCATAGGCTAATCCAGGTGTGCTGAGCACACTAGGCTGGACCAGGCTAAGCTGGGATCTTTGGAGATGTGGATTCAGTGCATTTTCAGTTTATGATGGATTTATGAGAACATAACCCCATCTTTTCTTTTTTTATCTGCAGTGCTGGGGATTTTGAACTCAGAGCCTTGTACTTGCACGGCAAGCACTCTGCCAACTGAGCTCTATCCCAGTCCCATAATCCCATCTTAAGTCGAGGAACATCTGTGCACAGAGCCGTGCAGCACAGGGTCTTCTGAGGCTGGATTTTCACTCCTTAAACTGCTTTTGAGGTTCAGTCGAGTTGCCGCATGTGTGGGGTCTGCTCCATTGTCTCACACCAATATTCCATCACAGGCACGAATGCAGGCTTTGCCTCTTTGTGCCTGGCCCGTGTCACTTAGCAAAACGTCCTCGACTTTTATCCATGTTTCGATGTGTCAGAACCTCTGTTGTGTGTGTGTGTGTGTGTGTGAATGATATTCCACTGGATGACGTTTCAAAAAGTGTCCAGGATTTGTTCTAATCAGGTCTGGAAAGATATGCAGACAAGGAAGATGTCTGTCATCAAGGAACAAGTTAACACTCACAGATCCCTAGAAGAAGGGGGCAGCCATGCCACACAGGGCCACGGGGAAGCACCGGGGTGAGTCAGGAGACCACGGAATGGAGGAAATAGGGCAAACGTCTTCATGAGGGTGTCCTGGGGAAAGTGGGGAAAGAACAGGAGAGGCAGGGTTAGGATTGCTAATTTGCATCTTTTTACCAGGTTCCGGGGCCTTTGGGAGGTCCCTAGTGTGTGCACCTGGCCCTGAGATGGCGAGGGAGTTGGGCAGAGGCTCAGGGTGTGATAGGCAGATACAAGAGGTGGTTTGGGTTGGAATCTGGATTGAAGGGTTTGCTTATGAAAAGCTCACTCCCGGAGCCCTGTGCTCGGAACCGACTGGGTTCAGTCTCTCCAGGACCAGTGAGGCTCACATGTCAAACATCGGAAAACACAGAAATAGCAAACATGATAGAGACCACATTTTGTTTATCGATTCGCCCAGCACTGGGCTCTGGACTGTTTGTCTCTCAGGGATCACACATAATGCCGCTGTCCACACCGCATGCCAGGGTGGGCTCCAGGCTCAAGCAGCCTCGATATTTTTAAAGTACATTTAGAATCCAATTTTTTTTTTTTTTTTTTTCAGAAATGAAGCAGGAGGCAGCTCCAAAATCAAGGAATGAAATACAAAAGAGCCTCGCCTAGATAAACATGTTTAGGGCTAAGTTATCACCTTCAGTTCCATTTTCTCCAGCATTCCTGAACCAACATCATCATCATCATCATCATAATAAGCCCTAGATCAACAGCTACCACCTAGTCATCTTCTGTTCCCTCTAGCAGAAAATGACCCCAGCCTAGTTATGTGCCTCTGTCTAGGGACAGATAGCAACCATGAGCAAGTGCCTGCAGAGCCCTTTGCTAACACATCAAATTATTTACAAGCCCAACATGTGAAGGAACTCTGGCCTCAAGTCCTGGGTCCTTATCCTTGGTTCGTTGCTGAGCCCTGCATTCCTGCCCTGTGAGCTCCAGCATGTGGCCCTTTTTCCAAGGCAAGTGACAGCACCTTCATAACTCAGAAGAGTAAGGACATGTATAAGCACCGGCTCCCCCAAGGAAGGAAAGTGCTCATCATTATCAGAACCCTGATTTTTCAGATTTTTGTCACTGCGTGCTATGGCAGATGATTTGAAAAAAATGCATAACAATGCATATTACAACTATCTTCAAGAATCGAAGAAGAAAGCCACAGATGACTCAAAATCGGCACACTAACACAGAGATGACTGGGTGCTGCAAGGCAGAGGTCACCAGGAAGCCGGTCTTCCCCCACCTTCTCCTGCCTCGTCCTACGAACCATGACTCAAGCGGACATCACAAGTGGCTCAGATAAAATGAGAAGAAAGGCTGAAAAGCAAGCAGCCAGGCAGGATCCCCAAGTGTCCGGTGATGAGCAGGCAGAGGAGCCACACTCCCTATGGCCACAGCGGTTGGACGTTCACAGACATCTGGGTTTCTCTCTCACTCTGACATTTCTATGTCCCCTCATTTGTCTGGAAATTGGCGCTTTTCCCCCTTCCCACCCAGAGCAGATTCATACTGAGAAACTGAACCCATTCTAGGAATGCGGGTCTCGAAGGTGTTCTCATTCACGTTTCCAGTCCCTTGGTTTCAGTCATGAAAATGCAGAGCATTAGGAACAAAACAGACCTGTGGCTCATCCACTCACTTGGGGAGTTGCTGTCAAGAGTCTGGGAGGGCTAAACTCTGCTGTGGCTAGTAAGGATCCACCAGTGAGTGAGGCGGCATAGGTCTGTTCTCACCGAGCTGTCCTCCGGGACAGGAACACACCTGTAAGAGCAGATTCCCGGAGAGATGCAAACAAAGACATGCAGAAGGAAGCGGGGAGGGCCAGGGCCTGCATGAGGGTCAGCCAGTGCCCACACAGGCTGGTCACCAAGAGTCACCAAGGTGGAGCTTTCGGGACTGGAGAGAGCCTCCCATGTGGCAGACTTTGCTAAGATGTGGTCAGGGACATCCTGAGCAGGATCCTGAGCCAATGAGGGAGGAGTCTGAAGTGACGAGAGCTTCCTGGGGAAGGAGCAGCAAGTGCAAGAGCCCAGGGGTGTGGAGGGGGAGACTTGGCCTTTGGGGAAGCAGAAAGCAGAGTAGTGAGGAGTCCAAATGGAGAGAGTGGTGCAGCCTCTTCTGGGGACAGAAGCCCATCTGGGAGCACCGTGCAGAATGCCTGGTTTGGGCTTCCTCCAGACGGTCCTATGCTTGTCTTCCATAAACAGGATGAGGATGCACAAATTATTTCTCAAGGAGCATGTGAGGGTCCCAGTTGCTGCAGGTTGAAGGCTGAAGAAGAGAATATTGCAAAAGCCCAGGCAGGCTATAGGGAAACCACAGAAGACGGAGGGAAAAAGGATCATCGTCTATCTTCCAAGCCTAAAGCACAAACAGATGGAGTCCTACTAAGACCCTCAATGAGCCTTCTTCAAGATGCCACCCAACAAAAGGGGCCTTTAGAGAAGGATGGTAGCCACCCAGAGAGGCCAGATCTCACATTCCCAATAGGCTGTGCCCTGCCAGAGACTCCCACAGATTGTGTGGTCAGCTTTTCATCACCATGACAAAATATCCAAGAACTGCAACTTACAGAAGGAGATATTTATTTTGGTTCATGGTTTCAGGGGTTTCAGTCCATGGTCGGCCAGCTTATTTGCTTTGGACTTGAGGTGAGGCAGAACATCATGGCAGACGGGTGTGGTATAGAGCAGAGCTGCTCATCTCATGCCAGCTGGGAAGTGGGATGAGGGAGAGAGAGGGAGAAGAATAAGGAGGAGGCGGGGAGGAGGAGAAGAAAAATGAGAAGAAAAAGAAGAATGAGGAGGAGGGGGAGGGAGAGGGGGAGGAGGAGGAGGAGAAGAAGAAGAGGAGGTTGATGGGGAAGGGGGGAGAAGAAGGAGGAGGAATAAGAGGAGGAGAATAAGAAGAAGAACAAATGAAGAAGAAGGAGAAGGAGAAGGAGAAGGAGGAGGAGGAGGAGGGGGAACACAGTGGTGGCACTGGGGAGAGGATGTAGTGTCAAAGATCTGCCCCCCAAAGATGCACTCCCTTCAATCCGGTCCTACCTCCTCCAATTTTTACTGCCTACCCATAACCCATTACCATTCTGAAACCTTAATAGATTAATACATTGATGAGGTCAGAGCCTCATGATCCAATCATTTACCAAAATCCTCATCTCTGAATGTTGCTGCGGGGACCAAGCATTCAACACATGAGCCCGTGTGGGGACATTCCACATCAAAGGTGTAACAGACCCCAAAAGGAGGATAAAGTAGGGGAGCTGCCTGACTCTGCCATGCACAATCTCTGGGGTACAGAGCAGTGTGGGAACAGGGAGAGCAAGCCAGGAGGAGCCACAGCCAGATCCCTAGCAGAGCACCTAGAAAGCCTCAGAGCAGGAAGGTGTTATCTGACCAATGGAGCCCTCCAAGGACAAAGGTCTAGGCCAGGCTGAGGCAGAGAGACAGCCCGGGGACAGAGGCTGCTGTCTGGGATGGCTCATTCCTTTAGGGGCTCTTTGTCTGTCCCAACCCTGTCCTCTCAGCCTACAGAGACCCATTTGCATCTGCAGCATCCTGGACACAACTGGAAAAGGTCACTCTGGAAAGGGCAAGACCTGCTCACAAACAAGAGATCAGTTCAGAAGAAGCAACGAGCAGATTAAAGCCTGAACATGGCCAAACCCTCCCTCTCAGAGGTTCCAAGCCAGCTCAGCTTGGTTCCATGCCAAAAAGCATTTTTAATTCATATGCAGATGTAATGGGGGGGGCACATTAATAAAAAGGTCCCGCACTTTTAAATCCAAAGCAACATTTAAAAAAATAAGTAGCACTGTTTGGTTTGGTTTTTTTTTTTTGTTTTGTTTTGTTTTTTTCTTGCAAAGTTCAAGTTGAGAAAGACCTTTTGGGATGGAACAGTTGCATAAGTGTGGGATTAGCTGTACTTGATTATAAATAAATGAAGGACTGTGAGCGAAGAAAACCTAGTATATGTTGAGAATATCTACTCCACCCCCATCTTTAAGACTTAGATGAAACCCAGCTTTTCGGTTTTATTTAAGGTTTCGTGGTTTTCCATCACTCCCACTGAAACATGGGCCTTCAACCACCCCTGGTCCAGCACGCATGGCTGTTATCACCTTCTAGTCTAATCTTCTGTCTGGATGTCTGGTGTGCCCCGTCTTTATCATCTGCCCAGAGCGAGCAGCCTATCACAGCTCAATAAGTGTCCTCTGAAAGGGTGAAGGGATGCCAGCCTCACCAATCCTCCCAGAGTTGATGCTCACAGCCATACCAAACTCTGTGTTTACAAATGAGTAAACTGTGGCCCAGAGAGGTCAGGTCACTTCCCAAGGGTCAAACATCTGGTTAGTGACTAAAATAGAATCTAAGTCTAGGCTTGACCAACCCCAAAGTCCATGCCTTTGGCTCAAATCACCTCCTATACCTTTTGCAAATACCAGGACTGACTTAGAAGAATCATAAAGATCTAGAAAGAATTTGAGGGGCTTGTGGCTCATCATCAGGTCCTAGCACCTTTTAGAGGTGACCAAGAGCAGCAAGAGACCCATATTTTACCTCCATTAATAAACAGGGATACCCAAGTTTCATTCCATCTCTGTCACTCGTGCCTCTTTGTCTCTGAGCTTGTAAGTTCATTTCATGTCTTGGCCACTGTTTCTTTCATTCAGTCATTCAACAAGCATTCACCAGGTACCATGATGGAGCAGGTAATAGGTAGAAGCAGGTAATAGGTAGGTGCAAAGATGAAAATCTGCTCTATCTTCAAGGGCTCACTGGCTAGCGAGGAGAGGGGCATGCAAACCAACAACTATAACAGAGATTGATGCAAAATCTATACAGAGTGCAAAAGCTCACAGGAAAAGGGTCTGCGGGGTCAGGGGTTGGGGGTAACAGGAAGCACCCCTTGACTTATTTAGCAAAGTAGTCTGTGAGTGCCCTGGAAGTTCCCTTCCACCTGAATGCACAGGAATTCCAGCTGCCTTGGTAGCCTAACAGATGTCTTGGGGTGAGTTTTTCCTGAGACTTTGTGCTTTGGGGAATACCACACCTCGTAACCATGAGAGGCTGTGCAAAACCAGCCTGTGTAGTTCCAGTCCTTGCTTGGTTTCTCAACCACCATGTGACTCTCCCTACACTTCAGCTCCTCCACGTGTGAGCTGGAACCTCAGGATCAAGCTTCTTGCTGCACATGTCAAATCAGGAAGAGGCTGGAGAGCCAGCCAGTGAAGAAGACAGGGATGAGCAGTGGCCTGGTGAAGACTCAGCCCCTGCCCCTGCCATCCTGGATCCTGGCCACAGTGTGCTGATGCTGTGGCCAGGCAGACGGGCCAAGAGTGGTGGGAGAATAGTGGGAGCAAGGACCACAGCTTTGGAGATTCCATGGTGGTGGAGCTGATGAAAGAGCCTGAGCAAGGCTGATATCCTGCCTCTGGCATGGGGCTGATGTCTCCATAGGTTAACCTGCCAGGTGGGAGGAAGGAAGAGTAGACCCAAAGGGATCCAGAAAGGCAAACAGGAGCTTCATACAAGCTAAATGGAACTCACATCTGGCTCTCAGGCCCTCCAAATGACCAGTGACCCATGGGAGGAGCTGGTAGCCTTCACCATGAACTAGCACAGGGTCTGGGAGCCAATGAACTTCTGTGGGAGAAAAGAGTAAGCTGGAAGACAATGTGCACCCTGCCCCCTACACCAGCCTCAAGTAAAAGACCCCAGTGTCACTGCTTATGCCCACATCCTGCACCAGCTTCTCTTGGGGACAACTGAACTGGCACCTCCAGGGGAGGGTGGCTGACAGACCAGGGAACCCTCAGTAATTTTCAGTTCCTGGGATCCACACCATTGTCCTTTATGGTGGAAGAATGTGGGATTTGCCAACGAGAGACAGCAACCATGACGTTCTCAGTTATCACTAAAATCCTAAATCCATTGGGTTAGAGATAACAGAAAGATTATTCTGAAAAGTCCTTGCTTAATTGGATGAAAATCTTCAAGAGAAGGACTGGGACCCTTCCTGATATAAGAGACTTCCAAATACTGAATTTGCAGAAAAAGTTACCGTGATATGAGAGGGTCATGGAGAAGCCAGGGGGCAAGGACATAATGGTTCCTCCGGAGCAAGAAGGGCCGCCTCTGGCAGCCAGCAAAGCACAAGAAGCTCAACTGCCAATAACCTGAGCTAGTCTGACAGCGGATTCTCCTCCAGTGGAGCTGCCAGACTGCATGAGACCACAGCGCAGCCAACACCAGGACTGCAGTCCTGGAAGACCCCTTCTCTCTGGATGTGCAGGGCCTCTGACAGCAACCTGAGACCAAGCTGGCCAGTCCTGTCATGGGGGATATGGCCCATGTTGACTTTGGGCTGCTCCTGGTGCTTCCCAGACTTGCTGAGTGATGCACTGAAAAAGCGGAACATCACCACAGATACCTCTGCTCTGCCCCAAAACCTGGCTGGGCATTCCCACCACATCCTTCTCTATCCTGGTGGTCTCTAGACTTAGAAGATTGTAGGGCCCTAGAGTCAGACCCAAACCCTGCCCTCTCTTCCCCTCCCTCCATTTGATCTATAAGGAGTTACATCCCCTGTGGGATCTTACTGTCCCCTTCATTACAGTCAGAAATGCCTTAGATGCAGATAACTGTGAACACCCACTCAACCAAGTAAGAGCTTGGTTTGGTTTGGCTTGGTTTGGTTTGGTTTGGTTTGAAACAAACTTCTTCATTAGGATATACCAAATAACAATTAGTGGTTGGTCTATTAACTGCCATACCAAAGTTGTGCTGAGCATAAATGAGACGTTAAGATATTTGCACCGACCACCCTGAGAGGACATTCTGTGAGAGGTCAGAGGTCAGAGGGGCCATCAACACAAAAGGGGAAGCTGAAGCACAGTTAGAAATTAATGAAAATAAAGATTTATTTTTCATTCGTACATGTTCATGAAGCTCCTAGATTCTATCCATGGTCCTCCCAGGCTGTGACATCCCACGTCCCCAGGCAGGGTGACATTGTGCTGCAGCCTGCTTCCCCTGAAGGGGCTGGAGCCTGGATATCCTGTTGTGTATGTTCATTTTTGTACAAATAAAAGGAAGTAAGGGAAGAAGGAAGAGGAAGATTGGGAAGACCTCAGGCAGTGTTGGACCCTCCTCTCTTCATTTCATGGGGAGGCAGGGAAGGGAGGTTGGACTTGCCCAGGGCCTTCAGACCCAGACAGAGTCTTTGCCCAGAGGTGTCCCCAGTGATGACAAAAGGCCCCGGAAGACAGCCATCATCAGACCCTCAGAAGGAACATTTGCAAAGCTCCCACTGCAACCCAGTGTCCTTCCCCAGCCTCCTCTACCCCAGGTCCTCTAGTGGAGCCCACTGTCCCCATCCAAGCCCACCTCCCAGGGCCCGTCCTTTTCACATAGAGCCAAAGAAAGGAAATGCAGACAGAAGGTGGCCCAGGGCCCAGGAACGAGAAAACAGTCTTGGATTAAATCGTTCTTCTTGTTCCAAAAGCCAAAGGACAACAGAATTATCTGGAAAATGAATTCCCGTGAAATGATTCACAATTTCTAGACAGATTCACATAACCTGCTCTTTCCCCACAAACCATGGTAGTCTTCAGAAAAGAGTGTCATTTTTCCAAATGTGGGACTTTCACCCAGACTCTGAAAGCCAGAAACTGCTAATTGGTGACCTCAGCCTGCATGGAGCATCCAGACAGGACACAGCTCCTTTAAAAACTTTTAAGGGGCTGGGAATTCAGCTCAGTGGTAGAGTGGTTCCTAGCAGGGGTGAAGCTCCAGGTTTGATCCCCAGTACTGAGAAAAAAATCTTTTCAAATCTTGTTAAGTTCCAAGTTTTCAATTTTGCAAATAATACAACAAAATTGATATGGGTTCATTCAAATGCATTGTAAATTGTGATTGAGAGCTTTTATGATATTATATTAATTACTTGCAATTAATAGTGTTATAATTATAATTATCTTCTTATATGATTGTATTGTCTGTTGTATAGCTATGTCATATGTTACATACTGTATTTAAATTCTTACAGGTGTTCCACATCTGGAACAATAGAACAAAATGGGATAATTATTGATTCCCTGTCTGTATTGCAAGACCAGACGGAGACAGCCGCGTTCCAGATCAGCTGTGGGCTACCGTGTGCAGTCAAAGGAAACACAGCCCATGTTCTCCTGGTGGCGAAGGAGGAAAGGAGAATAAATAAGGACAAGCTGCTTCTGCAAGGCTTCCGTGACCAAATGAGATCTGCCCGTCTCTGATGGTTGGAGCGGGCGGCCCCAGGCCCCTGAATCACGCTGAAGAGGAACTCTCCACAGACCCTGCTTTGTTGGCAGCACCCTGCTGTCTCCTGGGCCAAGTCCTTCCTCCACCTGCACAGAGTTGTTTGTCAAAAAAAGCAAAACTACTTCTTCCTTGTCAGCTTTCCCTGAAAACACAGAGAAGAGGAAGAGCGAATACAAAAGACATTTTCACTGAAGAATCCTTTCCTCTCCAACAGAAACCTGACCCCAACACTGTTTCCTGCAGCCACAGAGGAAAGAGATCCTTTAGGTCTTTGTGTGGTTAGAGACCAAGTTCTCAGACTTCACAACCCAGGAGTCCCCAAAGCTACCTGGGGCCTGCTGGTGGGAGATGCAGAACTTAAAGGAGCCCACCACCAAATTTGGGTGGGTCTCTGGAACCTGCCCCTCCTGCATCCTGCTCAGTTCTGCCTTCAAGGAACTGCTTCTGCTGGTGAACAGGAGCTTTCAAGGGCAGGACTGGAAGACAGCAGGGACTTGGGGTTCCCAGGTAAACGCATCGTCCTTTCAGCTTCCTACCAGCTCCCTGGCAATGACACAGCCCACCAGCATGCAGAGAGGAGCATTCTGGACTGAGCACCTGCGGTTTCAGTGTCAGGAACAAACAGGTTCCATTCCTTCCTTAGAGCTGGGATCTCACCTTAGAGAGAGGACTCAGGAAAGGAGGCTCAAGGAGAGAAGGTGGCCATGAGGCAGGAAGTGGCTATGGAGGACAGGAACTTCCTTCCCCACAGAGCAGGGAAAGGCCAGGTGGCTGCAGCAGTGCCTAGCCACCTCGGGAACCTGTGGGGGGCTGGATGTTCTCCAAGCCACCAGCTGAGCCGGCACCCAAAGGCGAGAGCAATGCGAAGTCAGACGTGGAGAACTGATGAAATGGGAACGTTAGTCAGTTGGCTTGAGACATAATTGAGAATCACTTCTCATTGAAATGAAGGTATCCACACAGGAAGATGAACTGAGAGATGGTGGGGACAGAAAATAGGTTATCCGATGAACATGCAATTGGGTAACAGTGCGCATGACCCATGAATCAACAGGTGGTGGATACAGACAGAGAAAATGTATACGTCTGTTTGTATCATAGCGAAAGAGACTGTCCCTCATGCAAAGATCTTGAACCAGGACCCAAATGCACAAACTCAACGTAATGTCATCAATTCCCAAAGACCAAGTATTCGAAGCACCAGTACCGGAACTTTGTTAGGGTAAAAAAATTCTGCCATTTGCAAGAGTCAAAGGTGGTTATAAATTAACTAGAAACACTTCTTGAGAGTTGCTGACCTGAGCCAGAAGGAGCCCAGCCTAGAGTGGCCCTACCGCACCGCTGGGGACTTCCCTCAGCAGCCCCCAGGGAGCTGGCAGCACAGAAATGTTCCCATGTTGACACAAGGGTAGGTTGACTGCAAATCCCACTGACACCCACGGGGCCCTCACAGAGCGGGGTGTCCCCACCAGCCCCTGCTGCTGGACGGGCCGGGTAAACAGACTCAAGCTGTAACCGCGCAGACCCCGGACTCCTCACGGGATGGCAGGAAGTGGCGCGAGCCAAAGTTTACTAAGATCTGACTTCCCACTCAACGTGGGACTTGTTCTTTAAAACACTCTCCAGCCTGCTTTTGTTCTCACCACTACTCAACTGCACTCGAATGCAACCTGTAAACAGCGCTGCGCGTTGGCCGGCCCCCTCCAAGTTCACGGAGGCAGAATGAAGTCTGGAACATCTGCAGGGGGGTCTGGCTGCCAACGAAGATTCCTGCCTCCTCCTCCGCGCACGCCACACACGTACACACACACCACCTCCGACACACTTCCTGCACACCGAAAACACACAGCACCACATATCACACGCTGGACTCAGGAGGAGGCAGGGCCTGGGAAATCGCATGTTAGCCAGCAACCTGAAGTTTGAAAGTCATGGCTGTCAAAGGAGCCAGCCTCAAACCTTTACAGCCCCCGGAGTGAAGGGAGGCCCCTCCGACCACGCCAGCCCCACAGGCAGCGTGCAGCACCCCGGCTGGCAAGGACAGCCCAAACAACTGTGATCTGGGGATTTTCACTCAGTCCAACCCGGCCGAGCCACACACACAGGATCCGCCCATCACTGGCAACTCTGTGGTTCCTAATGAGAAAAATGCAGAGAGATAGGGAGCTAATCTTGGTAATTCAGGAAGCAAGAAATATGTCCTCCGGTAATGAGGCCACGGCCCTCCTCGGTGAGCTCAGCCCATTCCAAGCACCACCGGGCTCTGCAGGGGACAGGAGCCGCAGCGCGCCCTGGCAGTCCACCTGGCCTGCACATTCTCCCTCCCTGTCGTACTAGGAACAGAAAACCCCAGTGTCCACAGGCTGATAATGAAAGTGATGTCATTAGGACTCCCTGACCCCAGACTCTTCCTCCACCGGACTCCTCAAAGGGTCCATTCATCACAGTGTCTCTCAGAAGGGTGGACCAAGGTCCTCACCTCCTGCTTGAAGATGGTGAGAGTGGGACTCAGGACTGAGCTGGTTGGTCCCTGCCCAATGAAGCGAGCCATCTGCTCAGACTTCCCATTTATTTAAAATATGTGGGTTAGCAAAGACCCTTTTTGCTTCTTGTTTTTAAAAATGCAACAAAGTTACCAAGTATTTAGCTTGTATTTCAGCAAGAGAGCCTCCGGAGTTTGGGGGTAAAGGAGACTCATGGTGAGAGTGTGAAATGTAAAATATACAGCAACTCTCCAGCATTCTGTGCTTAAGGTCCCCAAAGAAAGAAATCCCCAGGCAATGTGGCCAATCTAAAGCAGTGGATAGATGGGCCTTAGATTCTGAAAGATCCCATCTAGGGTGGGAAATGAGCTTCACATCTAAGGAGAGAAGTGATAGCCCTGCTACAAGCCTGGAGGACAGGAGACCCCAGGTTGCATGCCCTGGCTTTAGGTCAGCAGGGAGTGGAGAGGGTCAGGCATGTGATGACCCACTTCCAAACTTCAGGGTTGTGGGACCTTGGAAGCCCAAGGAGCACATACCCTAAGCTGGCCCTGGCTGTGCACATGAGCTTAGGAGAAAGTGGAGTCCAGCACGGGCTAGCAAACCGGAAGGACCAGAGCCGGAAAGCAGGCAAGGCAAACATCACCCCAGTGTAGACCCCTGACCCCAATCTCAACACCAGGCGGAGCCAGGACAGCTGCAGCTGGAGGGACACGAGGTCCTGTGTCTGGGAGGCAGTGACCAGCTGCAAAGCTTTTGTTTGGAATGCATGATCCCTGGAGGTGACTGGATCACAGAGGAAAGGGTGACATGTATCTTGAGAGGGATACAGGAACTCTTGTCAATCTGGCATTTGCGGACTCAAGCTCATGTTATGAAAAAGTGCCAACATTTACATTCCCCACAGGTCTGTCCAATCACTTAGAATTCTATCCCAAGTCCTCTTCCTTTTGGTACTAGGGATGGAACCCAGGGGTGCTTAACCACTGAGCCACATCCTCAGTCCTTTTTATATTTTATTTAGAGACAGGGTCTCGCTGAGTTGTTTGGACCTCGCTGAGATGCTAAGGCTAGTTTTGAACTTGAGATCTTCCAGTCTTAGCCTCCTGAACCACGGGAATTACAGGCATGTGCCACCTCGACTAGCTGTCTTATGTTGTCTTTCTAAGCCATTACACATGCAGAAAGCTCTACCAATGACTTGAATTCCAGACTCTGTGCAGATTATCATTTTATTTACCAATCCTTCATTGACACTTATTTATGTTTCCCCCTCAATTATTTCTTAGAAGAGACCAAGCTCTGAAATTTCTTGAATTTGTCTGTTTTTTGTTGGTTGGTTGCTTGCTTGCTTGCTTGCTTGGTACACTGGGAATTGAACACAGGGGCACTTTACCACTGAGCCCTTTTTATTTTTTTATTTTGAGACAGGATCTTTCTAAATTACTCAGGGTCTCACTCAATTGCTAAGGATGGTTTTGATCTTCCAATCTTCCTGCCTCAGCCTCCTGAGCCCCTGGGATTACAGGCGTGGCCCAGCTTGAATTTAACTCTTCACAATCAGTTGCAATTCCTTCTAAAGAATAGAATCCTAGCAGTGGTCTTGCTAGGCAAGCAAGGTGAGCCAAGTTTCAATTGTATGTCTGCTGACGAAGTGCACACCACAAAGAGCAATTGAAAATGACCACAGCAGGGAGGTCACCTGACCCTGATTCCCGCCAGCTACAGCAGGGTGTCACCTGACCAATTCCTGAGTGAGATTAGAACACAGTTCTCTTTTATTTTATCCTGTTTAACTACTGCACATGTTTTCCCCTCTGAAGAATTACATGCAAAACTTCCTTTTTCAGCCCTGAAAAATATTTTTTTTATTTATTTAATTTTTTTTGGTACTGGGGATTGAACCCAGGGCACTCCACCACTGAGCCACATCCCCAGCCCTATTTTGTATTTTATTTAGAGACAGGGTCTCACTGAGTTGCTTAGGGCCTCGCTAAGTTGCTGAGGCTGGCTTTGAACTCGTCATCCTCCTGCCTTAGCCTCCCAAGTGCTGGGATTACAGGCGTGCGCCACCACGTCCAGCAATATTTTAAATAATGTGGTCATCAACCACCCCAAGGTTGCATCAATCTATGAAACTGTGAGAATACTGCCTCTGATGGAGGTTGGACTTGAATATGTTCATTTCTTCTGTAGTTTGGGCTATATTCAGAGTTATTCTGATATTTGAGACAAGTGTAGTTGTATTTTCTAAAAAAAAAAAATTATTCTATTTGGATTTCCAAACTTATAAAATTGACATATTGGCCTCTTATAATTGAAATCTTCACACCTCTAACCCTGCATCTTCTCTCTTCCTCATGCCATCAAGGTTTGCTGAGCCTTCATTTCTATCATGTGTGTGTGCTGAGGAGGGAAGGGTTATTTTAAAGCACCAGGCTTTGATTTCTTGGGCCTTAATTTCTGAATTTGTTTTCTAGTTCTTTAATGTTTCAAAAACAACTGCATTCATTTTTCTTCCTTCCTTTCCTTTAGATTTCCTTTGCCTTTTTACCTAGCTTTGTGGGTAAGCACTTGGGTCAAATCTTTTCAATTGTCTATGTTTCCTTTTAAATAATTTTAGTTTAGAAGGTGTCCTCCAGGAGCCACTCAGGCTATCTAATATGCAGCTCTGCTGCTTCTGTTCACCACTTTTGCTGCGTTGTAACATAGGTCGTTTAGAATCTTGTGGAAATCCAGCCCTTTGGAGGATCACAAAGTCAGGACTGCAGCTCCTCTGGGCCTTCTTCTCTTGCTGAAATCAGTTTAAATCCAAACCGATAATCACAGAAGAGGACATCAGGAACACAGGGAGCTGTCAGGGCCAGACTGCACCTGACATGGTTTAGGGTGCCCAACTCAGAGGACAAAACCAAGGCCAAGGTGGAGCCCAGAGCCTGGACTACGGCTGTCGCCACTCAGCCAGGGAAGCTGCAAGGGCAGCACAGAGACAGAGCGGGCTGATAGCACTGGTCACTGTGGAAGCAGAGGGGCCATGAGAGCCAGTGGCCAGGCAGCACCTCCGCCCCGTCTCCTGCTCACATACCCCCATCTTATCTCAAGGGCCGCTGGCGTGGACTGAGTCGTCACCACGCCTGGTCTCTGGGACCCTGTGAGATCACCTCCAGTCCAGACAGCACTGACATCGTCTCCGATTTGTTTAGTGTTGGTTGGAGCTGCAGATCCTTTCCAGGTCACCACCCAAAATCCAGCATTCAAAGTGTGCTGCGAGCCTGCAATTTGAGATTGATCTAAGAGCTAAAAAAATAATTTTATGGGAAACAGAATCAAACTTTTCTTCCTTCCCCGCCCGTCTTGGCCTCCCAACACCTCTTAAACCCCAGGATTTACAACCTGCCCCATCTTCTCACTGCTTATCATGGAGGCCACACTGCAATCGTCCTTTGCTTATGTCTCCTCTGTCGACGGGCTCCTGGGTGGCTATGGTGTGTCTAATGCCTAGCCTGCCCCATGGGTCCTAAAACCACCCAGGTCATGACCTTTGGGCCCCATTCCCTCACCTCCCCCAGCCCAGCCCATTCCAGCCCATCTATCTTGCAAGCCCCAGCCGCCCATCAAATTTTATGACCAGTTCTTCACTATGCCTGGTATCTCCTGGCCCAGACCAGGAGTCAGCAGGTCTGTCTTCAGTAAACTTGGCCTCAGTAAGTATTCTCCTCAGTTGTTGCCTTGAGGATTTCTTCAGTCAGTTGCGCCTGGCGCTGCAGATTTAGCAGATGATCTGATGGGAGCCAGGAGCACCACGCCCTGCGTCACATCTGCAGATCCTGGTGCTGGAAACCCTTGGACTCGGCTGTCGAAGGAAACCCGAGACTCCTTTTTGTGCAACAGGTGGGATCACAACTATGGCTGTCAGAAAACTAGTTAGGGATGATTCACGAGCTGTATCTGGTAGCACCTGGGCTCCGTACATGTGGGGACGTCTGACAGCTGCTGGAGCTGGTGCCCGCCCAGGTCACTCCACATACCTCTCAAGGGAAGCCAGAGATCTCATGCACATCCCTCCTGTCAGGAAGCTTTTAGGGAAGGCTGCGGTCTGGGTATCCCTGGCAGCCAGCTGTTAGGGGTTCAGGGTACCCTGAGTCTGCCCCAGAGGAAAGGAGCCATCCCCACAGGCCCTCAGAACATGAAAAATGCCCTGTATTTGTTCATATTCCAGAAGCATTCCTCACCATGGCCAAGAGCGGAAGCCACCCAAGTGTCCCTCAGTGGGTGAATGGACAAACCATGCACAGAACATTATTGGTTCTTAAAAAGGAAATTGTGACATGTGCTAGAACATGGAAGGACCTTGAGGATATTATGCTAAGTTAAACGAACCAGTCACCAAGGGACAAATAGTGCATGACTCCGCTCGTAGGAGGTTCCCAGGGTACTCAAAATAATGGAGACAGAAAGTAGCTTGTGACTACCAACATAGAATGGGGAGCTATTATTTTTTTGGTTTTGTTTCTTCTTTGACATCAGGGGCACGTAACCACTGAGCCACATCCCCAGCCCTTTTAACCTCCTATGAGCGGAGTCATGCTTTTTTGAGACAGGGTCTCACTGGATTGCTTAGGGCCTCACTAAATTGCCAAGGCTGGCTTTGAACCCACAATCTTCCTGCTTCAGTCTCATGAGCCTCTGGGATTACAGGCTGGTGCCACCACTCCTGGTGAGAGCTATTGTTTAATAGGTACGGAATTCAAGATTTGCAAGATGCAAACGTTCTAGAGACCTGCTTTGCAACCATGTGAAAGGAACTGAAGCAGCTGAACTGGATGTTTGAAAATGGCTGAGGTGGTGAGTTTTATATTAAATGGTTTGTCATAATTTAAAACTAGAACAATGCATCCATGTGTATGATATCCCTGCTTCTTGCCTTCAGCAGTGCTTGGATTCTGTCAGTTCTTGGAACTAAAATTGCATACACCAAGACCCCCACCATGGTCAGTCAGGTGCAGACAGTGTGAAATTCAGCAACCCCAAATGCCCTGCCTCTTCAGAGTGTCTGTCTCCAATCTCTTTCAGGTGACTGATCCCAGAGCACTGGCCAGGGATCAGGGAGCCAGGTTCTGTCCCCAACAGGATGCACAGTACAACAGCCCAAGGCCTGGTAACTGTTCAGAAAAGAGCTACAGCAAGGAATCAGGGAGGTTCCGCCTGCTCCCCCAGGAGACAAACGTACTCCGTACATGGGCATCTCAGGAGTGGCAGCAAGAGATGGAAAGATAATACCGTCTCCCAAGTTTGAGGTTCACGGTGGTGTGACTGGGCGCCTGCAGTCACCTCTAATGATGTGGGTGAAGCCCCCTGGGACAAACTGCTCCAGTGGCAGGGATCAGTCACAGCAGCTGCCACAAAGCACCAGAAATAGCACCAGGCAGCTCTAAGAACCAGGGGCTACTGGGGTACCCACTTGATGTGAGTGAGCCAAGGACACCCAGATAGAATAAGGGGGACATGGCCAGCCCCATTTTATTTTCTTCTTGACAAAGACCCCAAAGACTCACAGATCCAGGTTTGAAACCCAGCCCTGGCACTGGGGGTGCCTATTGCTGGGCAACAAGCTACCCCAAAGTGCAGTCCTAAAATAATCACAAACTGCATTTTGTTGGTAAACCTGCGGTTTGGGTAGGATCCAGCAGGGAAAGCTTGTCCCTGCCCTCACCGCACCCATGGAGATGGCTGGGAGGTAGAGGGTGTGAAGATGGCTCAATGGTCGCTCCCCTTGGGCAGTCGCATCCACGGGTTTGCAGACATGTTTAAAAGCACTGCTCTTGACTAGTTTTACAGATCTCCCCCACTTGCAATGCTTCAGCTTAAGAGTTTTAGACCTGATAATGATGCAAAAGATGTATACACTCAGTAGAAATTGAACTTGGAATTTGGATTTTGGATCTTTTCCTGGGCCATCAATAGGCAATATTATCTTCACTTGGGATGCCAGGCAGTGACAAGTGGCAGCTCCCAGTCATCCCTGTGATCGTGGGGGAGAACAACGGACGATCTACAGGGTGCTGAGCTGCTAAGTTAGGATGTTCGGGAGGTTAAGTGTACCAAATGCATTTTTGACTTGTGATATTTTCCGCTTGCCCAGGGGGCAGGGTTGTTGGGACATAGCCCCATCTTAACTCAAGGAATATCTGTGCTGGTCACTGACTGTGGGCAAGGGTCTCTGTTCCCAAAAGCTCAGTCCTTATCCATGATGCCAACCTAATAATGAGGACCCGTTTTTGAGAAAGAGGAAAAAGAAGTTTCATCGCTTCGCTAGCAAAGGAGAAACTCAAGGGATTCCTGCTCCCGAGTCTGTGTTCCTGCCCATCACAGCAACAGAGGGTTTTTAAGAGGTGAGTTGGAGGCTGCATTCCTGCAGGGGGGCTGTAACTCACTTGTTAATTTGGGAGAGGGTCATTTCCTAGATCTCCTGGCGCCATCCCCCTTCCCGTAGTGGGTGTGTGCCCTGGGACTGATAACTCTCCCTAGGATGCTGAAGGAAGGTCATCCTGTTTCCCCTAAGATGACAGGGGGGAAGGAGGAGTTTAAAATAAACTTCAGTGGCAGAGCAGCGAGGACTGTGTTCAAAGCATCCATGGGCCAAGGTTCATCTCGATGCTTGGTTTCCCCACGTGCTGGCTGGTTGGTTGGGAGATGACATGGTGACTGTGGCCAGCCTTCCAGCACAGTACTTGCCCATAGGTGGGTGTTTATCAGTGATCCTACAACCTTGCAGATGGACAGCTGTTTCATGTCATTATCATTTGACAAAGTATGATAACAGAGTGCAGTGTGATATCAAAAAATTCAAGTACCCCAAGCTAACTGGGGGAAAGAACAGAATGAAAAAAAGTCTTCACCCAGTTTCCTGAAGGCAGATAGGGATTTTTTATTTTTATTTTTTTTTTCTTTGAGAAAACTATTGCTAAGAGGGACACCAGAGCCGGTCAAAAAGAAGGGCTATACCCTGGAGCAGAAGCAGTCTTGAAGCCAGAGGAGGAAAGAAATGTGGAGGGAGCAGGGAGCCCAGCTGGAGACACAGGGAGACCCGAAGGAGCAATGCCCTGTGCCCAGGAGTCATGTTTTGCAACCTGACCTGCTTTGTTCATGATTCGCTCACCACACAGTAGCTCCAATGTCTATGAGATTTGGGGAGAGTCGATGGGGACACAGTCTTCAATCTACAGACGAGGAATCCCGGGCCACTGCAGCAGCCCATGTTCAGCAATTCAGTCCAGGCCCGTCAGCCCCTTCTGTGCCCATCCTGGTCCTCCAGAGTCCACCAGGGCATGTCAGCCAAGAGAGCTTTCCTGGGGCCAGCACAGCACAGCTTCTTCCCCACTGTGATCTGCAAACCACCTTCCAGGAAGCAGGCCACAGCCATGTGCTCAGGGGAACAAGACAGCCCAGCAGCCTCAGGTCTTGGGCCTCTTCCTTCAAGGGGAGGGGGTGCAATCATAGCACCTCCAGGTGTGGAGGAGGCAGGGAAGGTCAGATGGCACCACCCAGTGCCTCATCTCTGATCTCCTGGTATCTTTTTGAGGACAGCCCTTCACCTGTTAGCCACTATCCTGGACACCCAGCTAAAGGCCAGTCTTGGAGGAGGACAAGTCTCAGAAGCAAGACAAACCTGAGCAGTTAGTGACTAAACTCTCTCACTTTCCTGTGACCCCAAAAGAATTGCCAGGGACATTTTCCTGCCTTTGGGCCAGAACTCCACATGACTACAGACAACAGTCTATGTATGCATGCATGTGCATGTGTGTGCATGTGTACACACGTGTAACTGTATGTGTTTATGATCATACACGTGTATGTGCATGTATGAATAAAGGTGTGAATATGCTGGTATGTATATGAGTGGACATGTGTATGTGTGCATGCACACAGCTGCACCTCGTGATGCACTCCTAATAAGATACGGCAATGATACCAAGATGTCATTGCCAAGGGCGCCCTGGAAGAGGCTGATCTGGGTTTGCTTCCACTCTTTTGCCTTCTCCACTCACCTGTGTTTTTTGCTTGTTTGTGTGTTTGTTTTGCGGTGCTGGGGATTGAACCCAGGGCCTTGTGCTTGCAAGGCAAGCACTCCACCAACTGAGCTAGATCCCAGCCCTCACTCACTTGTTTTGATAAGCAGGCTGTCATGTTGGAGAGTCCCACATGGCAAGGAGCTGAACCCTCATTTCAACTGGCAGTGCAACAAATCCTTGCGGCCGTCTGAGTGACCGTGGAAGCAGATCCTCCTCCCAAGACTGGAGATGATGGAGCTGTGGCCAAGGTGCTGTAGCTCTGAGGGACCCTGGAGCGGAGGATCCAGCTCAGCCTCACCCTGATTTCTCACCTGCAGACATTGAGATCGTGCATGCTGTTGCTTTAGGGTGCAATGTATTTGGGTTAAAGAATTATACAGCAATACATGATTAAGAGAGATTTCCATATCAGTGCTGTGAACCTGGCTGCAGAACTGGGCAGAGGATTGAAGTTGGATGGAGAAAACCCACAGTTCCTTGAACAGGTGGTAGGCAGAAATCTGGGCTTTGAGGACACAGCCAGCAACTCAAGAGAAATGGAGGGAGATGTTACAGGACAGTGGGGGACGGAGGAGCCCATCACGTGTGGTGGAAAGCACAGCAACACCCTTGTCCGCAGTTGTGTGGAAGCAGAACTTGCACATGACGCACTGTGGGATCTAAGAAGCCATTCAAACAAAATGGGAAGGCACTATCTGGTTTCTTCTTGTCACTTATAATAGAGTGTGTGAGGAGAGAGATAAATTGTAAGAAGAACTGTCAAAACAAAAGACACCCAGGCTGGATGGTGTTGAAAATTCCACCCTGATGTGGCACATGCCTGTAATCCCGGCAACCGGGGAGGCTGAGGCAGGAGGATTGCCAGTTCAAGGCCAGCATCAGCAATTTAGTGAGATTCTCAGCAACTTAGTGAGACTCTATCTCGAAATAAAAAAATAAAATAGGCTCAGGATGTAACTCAGTGAAGAAATGCCCCTGGGTTCAATCCACGGTACTAAAAAAACAAAAGAGAAAAAAAAAAGGAAAGTAAATTCCTACTCCCTTGTTTTAGTCAGCTATTTCACTGCTGTGACTAAAACACCCAATCAGAACAAAGGTAGAGGAGGACAAGTTATTTGAGGGCTCACGGTTTCAGAGGTCTTAGTCTATAGAAGGCTGGGTCCATCCTTTGAGGCTCAAGGTGAGGCAGGACATTATGATAGAAGAGTGTGGCTGAGGGAAGCAGCTCACAGGGTGATCAGAAAGCAGAGAGAGAGAGAGACTCCACTGGCCAAATACAAATATATACCCCATAGCCACACCCCCACTGAACCACTTCCTCCAGCCACACCCCACCTGCCTCCAGCTACCACTCAGTTAATCCCAGCAGGGATTAATTCACTGATTAGGTTAAGGCTCTAACCCAATCATTTCTCCTCCAAACCTTCTTGTATTGTCTCACATTTGAGCTTTTGAAGGACACCTCGCATCCAAACCATAACACCCCTCTAGATGGCAAAGACCCTTAAATTAAGAAGCGTATCTAAGCAACATTCAAAGCTGGGCAAGAAATAAAGCCGATAATGTGATTCTCCAATCTTTTGTTATGACCCCAGTATGTTCAAAGCTTCAGAATACTACCAAGAGCCTTTGAAGAGATTAGATATAGACTTCGAAGTTTCTCTCCGTGAACAATAGGATCCCCAGGAGGTCTATGGAGGTTGTCCCTCAGCTGTGGTAGTGAAGTCCAAGGTAGAGGAAAACTTATCTCAAAGAGATGTGAAGTTATGACTTTCTAGTGGAGCAGGTTCCAGGGAAGCCTAGAAGGATCTGGCTCTGCCTGTGAGGACACAGAATGCAACGGACTGAATGTTTGTGCCCCCAAAAAACATGTTAAACCCCAATCCCAATGTGAGGGTGCAGAGGTGGAGCCCTGGGGCCATGATGTGGTCATGATGAAGTGGCCCCAGAGAGTCCCTCACCCTTTCTGCCATGTGAGGACAGGGGAGGAAGATGACATCCTTGCACCAGGAAGCAAGCAGCCCTCGCCAGCCACCAACCCTGCCAGCATCTCGACCTTGGACTTCCAGCCTCCAGAACTGTGAGCGAGAACTGTGGAACTTGTTTCACCGCCTTGTCTGCGCCATTTCTGTCATGGCAGCCTGAACTAGAGACACAGCACATCAGCACAATCACAGCTCCAACAACATCCGCAGGACTGTGGTTTAGATGTGAAGTATCCCCAAAATCTCATGTGTAAGATGATGTAAGAAAGTTCAGAGGTGAAATGAGCGGGTTCTGAGAGCCTAAACCTGACCAGCGCGTTAATCCTCTGATGTGGATTAGCTGGGTAGTAACTGTAGGCAGGTGGGGGCCTGGCGGAGGTGGATCACTGGGCGGCCTTTGGGGTTTATATTTTGCCCTGGTGAGTGGTCTCTCTGCTTCCTGGTTGCCATGTCCACAGCTGTTTTCCTCCACCACCCTTCTGACCTCACCTCAGGCCAGAACAATGGAGTCGACTGTCTATGGACTGAGGCCTCCCAAAAGTGTTTGAGCCCCAGATAAACTTTCCCTCCTCTAGGTGGTTCTTGTCAGGTCTTTTGGTCACAAGGACAAAAAAAAAACAAACCTGACTGAAACATCAGGGTCTTTAAGCAGGGAGCCTGGTGAAGCCTGTCCACCATAGTGCTCCCCGATCTGCAGAAGCACTGTGGCAGGTTGAAGCCACAGAGATCAGGGGCGATTAGTGGACCAGCAAGAGGTGACTGAATCATCTCCCTCTGCAGAGGAACAGGTACCTGAATGTGAGGAACGCCCATGGTCCAGCGTCACCTGGAGTAAGCATCACAGTGAGCATTTATCTAAGGTGAAGTTCAAGGGCCCTGCCAGAGCTTCCCAGTCAGAACTTACAGGATGGGACCAACGTGGTTCTTCTACACATCTGTGTTTAAAAATCAGGGCAACGATGGCTTCTGACACCCCATGACTGCCAGGAGGCATCTGTGGACTCTACACCTCAGATCCATGCTTACCCCTTGTCTTGGTGGGCCCCAAACCAACTCCACTGTCACTCCATGTTCTAGGAGACCAGTGTATGTGTCCACTGGCAGAGAGGGGCCACCATGCCCCCCCTCGACTGAGCCAGACTGAGCCCGGTGGGCTGCAGCCTCCTCGGCAGGAATGTAGAGATGTAAAGGCTGGGGTTCTTTGCTGGGAGAGAGGCAGCTGGCAGAGTCCTCGCCCTCCCACTGCGGGCCTGCCACAGACTGTTCCCCCAGCCCATCATGTTCAGCGAAATAAGTCACAATCAAGCTAAGAGAAGCTGGAGATGAAAAAGGGAAACAAGGTGAAGGTGGATCTCCTAAAAATCAAAGGGAGATCAGTGGAAGAAAGGGACCAGGGGGTGGGAGGGCGAGGGGAAGTGCTGGGTCCCAACATGTATGAATATATAACAACAAATTCCATCAATAAGTACAACTATAAATGCACCAATTAAAAAAATGTGGAAAACAAATAAAATAAAATAACATGCTGCTCAAGAAGCGTCAGGCAGCCTGCCTACAGCTCTGTCCCTCCTGCCACCCATCTCTCCCCTAAGCCTGTTTCCCAACCCACTACAAAGGAATCTGGTCTTCGAGATTAACACAGCCTCACAAAAAGACCAGGCCAGACAGATTATCTGGCACAGGCAGAGGGGGCGTCTGCTAAAGTTTCTCCATCTGCCCCAGCAGCAGTCAGCCCCTGGACAGGGCTGGAGGGACATTTCCAAGTACTTAATATTGGTCCCCAAGCAATCAGCTATGAGTGGCAGCCCCAGGCGAGGGGCTCAGAGAGAGTCACCTGGAGTAAGCATCAGGTGTTTGGATGGCCCCCCAAACCAGGGCCATCAGGAAGCCTCACACTGTGCCCAGGGCTGGCTTACTGGCCTTCCATGAGGTGTGGATGCCAGAGCTCAGCCTTACCATGTGGGAGAAGGGATCCCAGGGCTTTGTGACCCTGTCTTTGTGACACTGAACTTTCTTCAAAGAACGACACTGTCACTCTCCAGCACAAAGTGGGCCAAGGTACAGGTGTTCTGAGTGGCTTTCTATGTGTGGGCACGTGTGTGTATGTGTGTGTGCGTGTGCACACGTGAGCCTGCATTCACGAGTGCACATGTGCAGGCAGGTGTGTCTTGCACATGTAGGTGTGTTCATGTGTGTGCGAGTGGGGCGTGTGCACATGCATGTTTCTTCTCGTGTTTCCCAGTGCACTGAGCAACACTCTGAGCGGGTGGGCCTGGCTGCAGTAGGTACCCTGCATGGAACCTTCACAATCAGCAATCAGGGAATGTCCCAGGGAAGTAAGATCCCTCATGGAGGATCCTGGGCACAGCTGCGCAGATGATGGGTGACACAGATCTGGTGCCCTGGCCTGTTCACATGACTTCCTGTTCCTCTTCTGTATTCTGTGTTGGAACCACTCACCTGCAGAGCCAGTGGGAATTCACCAGTAGTCACATGGTAGAAGTGAGCCTGGCAGAGGCCAGTAAGTGTCCCAAGAAGGGTCACTTCCTGTTCACACTGGCATTTCCCCCACACCTGCTCTGTGCTGGGCTCTGTTCCATGCCAATAAGTCAGAGTCCTGGGAGCAGAGTTGAAGTGCAGATTCGTGTGATCTCTTAAAGACGCTCTCCCAGGGGGAGCACCAATGCAGGAGAGCATGGGAGGGGTTGGGCAGGTGACCAGGGTGCAAGTTCAGGCAGAGTGCCAGCCTTAACCAACCCCATGCTGCAGTATTGCTGGTATCCTGATGTCTCTTTGAGGAAGGGAGAGAATCTCAGATCCACACAAACCAGCCCGGGGCTGTAGGCCACCCTGAGCAATAGGACCTCATCATCTCCAGATCTGTGCAGGGAGGGGTAAAAAGGGCTCCCATTGTGGCCCACAGGCAAGTCCATCATGAAGGCTACAGGTGGCTGCTGTCAGCAGCACAGCCCGGAAGCTGGCAGACATGGCATTTACCCAGGTGCCCCAAGTGCCAGGGCAGTGCCAGCCACACCCAGCCCTAGGCTAGGGGTGCAGCAGGGCCTGACTGGCAGGGCCAGAACTGTCCTGGATCAGCACTCAGGGGTGGTCACAGCAGCAGAAAGCACAGCCATGAAGTCCAGGAAGACAAGCGTCCAACCAGACACTCCCTTGTGTCCTGTTCCCTAAGAATCCAATCCAAGGACCACACCTTCCACTGCCAGCAGAGAGGTGTGGGCATGACTGCTCAGTGCGGAGCCGCAAGCTGTGTGTTAGGAATCCTTCCAGGGACACAGACGCTGGCTCCAAGTCAGAAGGCCTTCCTTACCCATGGCAAGTGAAGCCTGAGCACTCTGAGCTCCTGGTGTGGGTATGGAGCTCAGGACTGTGCCAGCCCTGGTCTGTGGGTCTCTGCCACTGACACATGTGCAGGAGAAGGTGCTGCCTGTCTGGAGCCATGTGGATGGGGGATGTTTGTTACAGCAACTTCACCCACACACTAACTCTTACATACAGTTGGGGAGTTTGTTAGCAGAACCACTAGGGATGTGGAGAAATGGATTAGAAAAGAAAACAAAGTAACCCATTGTGAGTTGAACTGTCTAATCTCTACCAGTTGTGGGTGGGGCTTTCTTTGGAAATAAGGTTTTTGCAGACCAAAAGATTAAGTCATCAAAGGGGTCCCTAATCCAATATGATGGGTGTCCTTATTTTAATTTTTTATTTATTTATTTTTTCAGTACCAGGGATTGAACTCAGGGGCACTTAACCACTGAGCTACATCCCCAGTTCTTTATACATACAAATATATATATGTATATTTGATATATATATATGTATGTGTATATATATGTATATATGTGCATATATATGTGTGTGTATATATATATATATATATATATATATATATATATATATATATATATTTGAGACAGAATCTTGCTAAGTTGCTTAGGACCTCACCAAATTGCTGAGGTTGACTTTGAACCTGCCATCCTCCTTCCTCAGCCTCCCAAGCTGCAGGGATTACAGGAATGTGCCACCACACCCAGTGATGGGGATCCTTTCAAAAAGAGGAAATTTAGATGCAGAGGCAAGGAGGAAGAGCACCACATGAGACACAGGCGGAGACTGGGGACATGTCCTCACACCAAGCAAGGCCAGAGGTCACAGCAAACCTCCAGGAGAGGCCTGGAACCGAGTACCCTCTCAGCCTCAGAGGGTTCATCCCTTGATTTGGGACTTGCAGCCCCCAGGACTGTGAGACGATGCATTTCTGTGGTGTAAGCTGCCTGACCTGTGGTGCTTTGCGACAGTAGCCCTAGCGGATGAATACAACCCCCAAGTAATGAGTGCCGTTCCGGAAGAAGCAGCGAAGCCACTGACTTGTGCCAACATCCGAGGCCCCAGAGGCCGGAGGGAGAGCATCATCTCCTGCTCTCCCCACCGAGACCCCCCTGCCTGGCGGCTGCATCTCCACAGGAAGGGGTGGGAAAGACAGCCCCATCTACACTGGGGACAACCACCTCCCCGAGCTTCTGTCCAACACGTTTCCCCTGGATTCTTCAACCCAGAGCATGTTACAGGAAATCTAATCCACATGACATTGAGTCACTAGGCCTGAGCTCAGCAAAAGTTGTTTTGTAAGAAAAGTTTTATGTCCACCAGGGGCCTCTTTTCTTAGAAACAGGAAGTCATTGTTAAGCAAGAATAAACAAACTTGGCACCGAGCAGGTTAGTCTTTCACACCAATCTTTGCATGGCCTTTGCTCACTTTTTAGTTACAGGACATATTATTTTCTGTGGAGTCCTGACTGTGCAGCTCAAGGGGACCCCCCAGCAGGCTGGGCTCCACAGCTCCACTCCCTTCCTTCCTCCCAGCCTGCTGATGTGGAGCGTGTGGTCAGGAGCAAAAGCAGAGACCGCCTGACTTTGGCAGAACCCAACACACAAACAGCTTCCATCAGTCAGGGACTGCGACTTGGTGGTAGCACACCACAATGAGAAGACCTTGAGCTGTGGGATCATGGACGTACGGCTGGGCTTCTCTGAACTTCAGAAGCCATGTCTGTCAAGTTGGAATGCTGTCAGTCAACTGCTAAGGTTGTCTTAAGGATTTGAGAAGGCGACCTGCATCCATGGGTTGGTGCAGTGCCTGGCATGGGGCCCGTGTTCAGTGAAGGGTGGCATTGCTCCCTAAGGTCACAGGGAAATCTACCAACGAAGAGCTCTGGGAGTGGGGGTGGAAGTCTTTCACGTGTTTTTGTGAAATCCCTTGGACCAAGTGCTGTTTCTGACACGTGGGAGAAATATCATTTAATATCTGTTAAATAAATTAATTTTAAAACATCTGAATGAGGGTGACGAGCAGTCTGCCCTGGCTCCGGATGCTTTGGCTTCCTCTATTAAAATGTCATCGCCTTGACGTTGATTCAATAGAGTTTGAGCTCCTGGCCAAAATGCTCCAGGGAATTACTAATGTATTTTTTCCACTTGAACATGGCTGTTTCAGGTGCTGCAAACCAACTGTGAGCTGTTTAGACCAGGTCCTTGTCTATCCAGCCGGGTGGACAAGAAAGTATAGAAATAAAAATATGGGTTCAGGGAGGGCTGAGGGGTGGTGGGCTTGGTGATGGCTGACCGTGCTCTCCTGTCCCACTGGGCCTGAGCGCCTGGGCCTTGCCAGTCCTCCCAAGGTGTCCAATCTCCCTCCCTCGAATCTGGACTGACCTGGTGACTTGTTCAAGCAATAGAAGTCCTGACTCCTCCCAGTCTAGGTTTTAAGGGGCTCCACAGCTCCCTGTGAACTCTGGGACTAGCCTCTGAGATGTTCGCTCTTGGGACTCAGCCACCACACAGTAAGAAGCACAAGCCATCTGGGGAGAACACTGTGGGCCCCCCATCCGGGGTACCAGAGGGAGCTGACCGCCAACGCCTGCTGGTAGATGCATGGATGAAGGCACCAACCACAGCATTTGCTCCACAGAGTCCTCCTGGGCACCGTCTGCTTGCACCAGAGACCCCACACGAGGACCCACCTGGCCAACCTCGGTCAGTCCCAGCACCGTGGGAGAGACGAACAAACTGCTGCTGGAAGCCACTAAGCTTCTGAGAGCCTCTGTGTGCTGCATGGACAACCAGAACAGAAAGAGGGCATCAACGGGCTAAAGAAACGGTGAGGGGACAGGACGGGACTCTCGGTGTGGTGGGAGGTGGGTCGGTTTCTCTAAAGACAAGACAAACGAATGGAGAGGCAGCTGATTCGAAGCCAGCAGGCCAAGGCTGGGAAAAGGCATGGAAAGAGGGCAGGGTGCTCAGACACACGTGCTGGGCAGGGGTCTGGCCATCACAGGCAGCTGTGGGCAGGGTGGGGGCACAGAAGGGGACAGAAGGGACTGAGCCACGTGGATGGGGCAAATATTCCAGACCAATAGTGGGCCTTTAGACAGGAAGTGTAGTGGCCTGATGTGTTGGCCACTCAGTTGCCCAGTGGGGAGAGGACTGACCTGGGAATCAGGAGGAGATGGGGACAGGGGAGCCACCAGGAGTGGCCAAGGGAACAGCAAAGGGACCTCTTCTTCTCAGAGAAATGCTCCTGACCTCGCTGCTCAGGAGCTGAGTCTCTCAGCAAGCCTCGGAGCCAAGGCACTGGACAGGCTAATCCTTGTTCCCTGCAGGAGAACATCCTGTCCTGCAGGGCTGAGCCCACCAGCCCTCTGCAGGGGCCACTGACAGCTCCCTAGGAGGAAAGACAGAAGGTCTATGCCACAAGGCCACTGTGTTCCTGCGTAGCGATGTCACTGCTTATTTAAAGAGAAATGGAGTTGCTCCTTGGTGGTGCTCTCCCGCAGAAGCTTGAGGGGCAGAAGGTCCACAGCAGTGAGCTCATGTCCCCGGTGCAGGCATGACCACCAAAAACCGCCAGTGCTGACAGCACACTCGCAACTTGAGGCTTCTTGCATTTCACTCTCAGGGAGGTTATCTCCTTGAACAAAATACATGGGAGGCTTTCAAGCTTCTCTCTGGGCACGGTGGCCCATGCCTGTAATCCCAGAGGCTCAGGAGGCTGAGGCAGGAGGATCATGAGTTCAAAGCCAGCCTCAGCAACTTAGAGAGGCCCTAAGCAACTTAGTGAGACCCTGTCTCAAAATACAAATATGAAAAAGGGCTGGGGATGTGGCTCAGTGGTTTAAGGCCCCTGGGTTCAATCCCCGGTACCAAAAAAAAAAAAAAAAAAAAAAACAACTCTCTGACCCCAGAAAGAAATGCACATTCCTTTGACACCCCAGAGCTCATCATAATGGATGTCACATAAAGTGCCAACGCAAACCATTTCCTTGGCTCTCTCCCCACACAATAAAACACAAAAGTACCAGACATATCCTCCTAATATCCCTCAACCAGAAATGTTAAAGCCCTGTTCTGGAAGACCCAGGGATAGCAGGGGTGGGAGCTTCAGCCCTCAGGATGGCATCCTGGATCACAGCTGGCTGGGACTGGTGTCTGCAAGGTGGGGTCCTGACTGCTGGTCACCAGCTGGTACAACCAGGACTCCCCCACCCCCTTTGTTTGGCCCAGACAGAGTAAGGAGTGGGAGATGTATTCCCGCCAGGGCCTGAGCTAGTGCTGTCCAACCCAAGGAGGGGCAGCAGCGAGGGTGGGGCTGACCACTCACCTCACCCCTCGGCCCTCGCAGAGCCTGGACCACCTGGTCCCCCAGATCAGCAGATCCTTCCAGGGCTGTCATTCCTGGTTCCGCCCTTCCCCCAGGAACTTTCACATGTGAAAATGAGCATTTCACCCAACACAAGCCAGATGCAAATCACAGGGGACACTAAGAGACATTTCCAATGTGGCAATTCAGGCCAAATGTGTCAACAGCAGCAACTGCACCCTAGATTTATGGGCAGTGCCTACCCTGAAATCTGCCCTGGGGACCCATCAACCAATGCCTGTCAGCTGAATGTTTCCCAGATATTTTCTGCAATATTTAATATCCTGTCACTCCCCAAATTACTTTTTAAAAAAAATTAAAGACAGTACAAATTCTTGCAACCAAAACATATGCAAGAATTATGTTTTAATTGCAAACGAATGCCTTTGTATCTCTGAAAACCACTCCATTTTACAAGGAAAGAAATCTTTCCACCACATACACACATACATATGTTAAAGGTCTTGGAGCTTCCTTAACAAGTTGTTTGGCTTACATATTTTTGTTTATAGAACTGAGGTATTTTTATAATTATGAGCATAAAAATGGTTTCTACTCACTAAAGAATGAGTAGCGTTTCACTAGATTTCAGTAAACTTTAGAGAAAGGTGGACCATAGAATCAAGACGTTTGTGATTACAGGAGATCTACCAAAAATAAAATAAAATAAAAATAAAATACCGCGCCTGGCCAGACCATTCTCCCAGGTAGAAGCACCATAGAGAAGCATGGAATGATTCTCTTCTTCCTTAGAGAAGTAGAACTGAACTGAGAAAATGACATGGTGACGCTGGTGTGGAATTCACAGAGCTGAGACAGCTGCTGCCTGTGCCCGCAGGCCCTGGGGACGCACACCTGGACCAGGCTGCGATGGCCCTCTTCCAGCCGAACAGCTCCCACGCAGAGAGGGACTAAAATGTATACAAACCATTTAGCCCATTGCCCTAAGTGTCCACAGGGTCCCACCGTGTGGAAAGAGGGGGATAAGGGCAGTCCTTGTCCACAACAGAACTGCTATATTCAAGCAGCCCCTGTGACAGGAGTAAGAATTTGGGGTAACCTGAGGTTCAAGTCCTCACTGACATTTTTGGTCTAAAAGCTCCCCAGGAGAGGTCCTAGAGGAAGCTCTTGTCCCAACCCTGTGAGCTGGATAAGATCACACCCCTGTCTCTGTCCTCAGAGTTCATCTGAACAACAGCTGCTTTTCCCCTTTACACCCCTCCTGATTCTGTCCTGAACCCCAAACCAGCCAGGGTTTGCTAAAACAGCAAGGGCATATCTTGTCTAAGGCACTGGCAATGGAGGGAGCCCCTTGGGAGCCAAGGGCAAGGGTCCTGAGCCTGAATCAGAGCCTGCTATGTCATGGATGGAGGCTGTGTTCTCCCCAAAATTCCTAAATTGACATCCTCACCTCCAAGGTAATGGTGTAATTTGCTCATAAGGCAGGGCCTTGGGAATGAGATTACTGCCCTTGTTGGGGAGGCCCCAGAGAGCAACCTTGCTCCTGGCACCCCATGAAGACACAATGAGATGACAGCTGTCCACACCCTGGCCCAGGACCCATGCTGACACCTGGATCTCAGACAATCAGCCTCTAGAGCCGTGAGAAATAACTTTCTGTTACTTACAAGCCACCCATGGTTTGGTACTTTGTTATAGCCGCCCAAAGGGACAGAGCCTGACCCTGTGACCAGGAGTCCACTACTAAGAGGACAGTCTGCAGAAAATAAATCAGAAGAGGTGAAATAAGTCAGGTGCAAACCCCAAATGCAGGAGATTGGTAGGCACAGCAATACAAACACATCACAGCAAGCGTAAGATTCCAGAACTTAAAGCAATCAGGAAGACAAGGGCCTTGGAAAAGCCCGTAGGATACTGCAAGCGAGAAAATAATACAAAATTAAATGATTCTAGGATGACACATTTTTAAATTTTAATTATCTATGCATTTGAATAAGTGATGCATTCATGTGATTCAAAGACACACAAGGGCATGTGGAGCATGGTGGAGTTTCCCCTGCTGCCTTGGAGACTGGGCCCATACGCCACAAAGTGTCCCACTGGCTGTGTGATCATAGATTCCTCCTCCACACGAACATACCAGAGCATAGGGAACAAGTCAGCTAATGGGGACACTGGAGTCGTCTCCAAAGTTTCATTTTACGCACAAAGCAACGTCATCTTGCACAAGTCCCTCTGTGGAAACCAGAGGTGGAATTGCATTTCTTATTTCAGTAGGGAATGCCAAGCTGTCCGTCTCAGACGATGGGCTCTTTTAAACTCCAACCAGAAAGCAACAAGAAAGCTCTGTTTCTCTGGAACTCCCTTCTAGCTTATTTTTCAAACTTTGTACTACAGTATTCCCTACTCAGGGGGCTGGGAATGTAGCTCAGCCCTGGAGTGATCACCTAGCATGCACAAGGTTGTGGATTTGATCCCCAGCACCAGCCAGAACAAACGAACATAGCCAATATATCTTACCCACTGAAGCATGCACAGGGTGAAGGCGTTCATGTCACATCCTTACTTCTATCCAGCTACCCCACCCGCCTACCGAGGCCCAGGGGACCCTGCCCTATGCTAGATCTGTGCTAGGTGTTATAAGATAGGGCCCAACAGCTCCCCAGATTGGTTGGACCTGTGTGGATTCCGCCCACCAACAGTGCGTGGGAATTGGCTGATCTGGATCCTCCCCAGCACTGGCTTGTGCCGGTTTTATTTTTCACATTAGACAACTTGGTCACTGTGAATGATTACGTCACTCAGTGGCTTTTCCTGATGACTAAGGAAGCGGAGCACATTTTCATGGGCTTATGGACATTTGGGTTTTCCTGTTCTGAGCAGATGTATTTTCCCAGTGATTTTTTTTTTTCTGGTCTTTATGTGCGAGGGTCCTTTATATGTTTTGGCCATGAGTTCTTTGTTAGATCTACATATTGCAAATACCTTCTCTCTTCCTAAGAGTCCCTTCCTCTCCAGTAATGTCATCTTTTGAGAAACAGACAGGCTTCATCTTACTGGATTCTACAAGTCCCCTGTATACACCTTTTCTATCCTGTTTTAAGAAATGTTTGTCTCCTCCAAGGTCATGCAGATGTCCTGTTCCCTCCTGAGCTTTAGAAGTTCTCTGCCTTTCATATTAAGAACTGTCACTCATCTGCAATTCATTCTGAGTTTAAAAGGAGGTAGGAGTCAAGACTAATTCTTTTCACATGGATATCTAATTGAATAAATGCCACTTAATGGGGAAAAAATTTTCCCTCTGTACTTCGGTGACTTTTTTTCTTTTTGCATAATTCAAGTGACCATACGTGTAACCATGCGTAACAGTCCCTAGACGGTGTTTCTTGTTCATTGATGTTTTTGTGAAAATACCACACTGTCTTAATCTCTGCCTTTCTAATGGAGCGTTTCCTCTGGTAGCTGTCTTCCACTTTTATTCTGCTTCTGTAAGAGCACCTTGACTCTCTGAAGGTCCTTTGGATTTCCTGCATTTTAGAATCAGTTTGCCAACTTTAAAAAAGTAAGACTAATTAATAAAAAAAAATACCGTTCTTTAAAATTGTCCATCTACCTCTACTTTGTATGTTTCTTCTTTTGAATGAGGTAGAGTCTCATTTCATGTGCTTAAACACTATTTGCACCCCCTCCCTTGAGAGCTATTTATTAATATTTTTCATGCCTTATCCTTTAGGGCTATTGGCCTTTTTGTTATTGATTTGGAGTTTTTAATAAGTTAGGAAAATTAGACCTTTGTCTACAATAGGAGTCACAAATGTTTTCCCAATTTTTCTTTCGTCTTTGATTTGGCCTATGCTGTGTAATTGCCCACATTGTTTTATTTTGTATGTGTGTCAATCATTCCTAGGTTTGATGTCTTTCTTAGAAAGACCTTCCTCACTCTGTCTTGGTCCATTTGAGCTGCTATAACAAATGAACTATAGACTGAATGGTTTGTAAGTAACAGAAATTCATTTGTCACAGTTCTGGAGACTGAGACTCCAAGGTGCCAGCAGATTCAGTGTCTGGTGACAGCTCCCTTCCTGGTTCCTAGATGGCAACTTCTCTTTGTGTCCTCATATGGTGGAAGGGTAAAGGAAGCTCTCTGGAGTCCCTTTCATAAGGGCACTAATTTCACTCATAAGGGCTCTACCCTTCCGACCTCATCTTCCAAGGTCTCGCCACCTAATACCATCACCACTGGAGTTAGGTTCCAACATATGAATTTGGGGGGAAGACAAGCATTCATGGCCATAGCATATTCCAAGATTATTTCCACAATTATTTTTAAACTTGCATTCCTGCTAAGATAAAAAGAATAGCTATTATGTGAGAATGATAAAATCATGTGTGAATATTCATTCAATGATCTATTTCCTTGAGTATTACTACACACTATCATATATGGGAATATTATCTTAAAATAAATGTCATGGCCAGAATAGAGTAGTATCAGTGCTTCTGAATTGCTCAGAGCCATGTCACTAGCAATGGCATGGACTTTCCATGACTGAATGATGACTAGGCTTCAAAGATCTCCCCCCACCTCCCTCCACAGGTCACCAAGGTACCAAGGAGACTTCCCCATAGATAATCATAATTATGCTTTTTCTAAGTAAGGGGTGGAACTGAGGGGGTGTAGACTTCTGGTGGTTCACACTGCACCTCCAAGTAGGTGCCAAGGGAGGTCTTTATTATAATTGTGTGCTCCTTCTCGTACTGAGCTCCTCACCAGGCCCACAGAAACCAAACTCACCTGCTTGGTCTTTCCAGGAAGCACCACACAACTTCTTCACTGATGCCCTGCTCTCAAGCAGCCCTGAAACTTTTTGGTTTCTCAGGCATCCCCTGGGTCAGTTAGAACTCAAAGCGCACTGTAGCAGGGAGTAAGAGCAGGAAATAGCCAGCAATAGGACCAATTTCAGTACAAAAGCAGTCATTCAAACCTGGGCCATCTGCCTGAGTGGGCATCCTGGGCAGATGAGCCTTCTGATCTCTGGGAGACCAGCTGGACCTCCAAGCTGGCTAATCCAGATGGTGGCCTCAGCCACAGGGAATGACTGGACACCCACATGGGGCAACTGGGCAGCTGCCACCCACCGTGGGTACTGCAGGGCCAAGTTGCCCTCCCACCTGCCAGCTCAACACAGGGACTCTCCCAGTCCCCGAGGCCTGGTGCACTCAGAGCTTTTCTAAGAAGGGCCCTGTAGACCTTCCCTGGGGAAATTACAGAGCAGCCCCTGGACACGGCCTCTACACAGCTTTGCATTTTCTGGTTCACATACATTTTACCACTTCCTGCTCTTCTCAGAAGCACAGAAAATGCCTCCCTAATTTCTGCTGTGGCTCCAACAGTAACTCAGAAAGAAAGCAAGACATCACCGTGCAAGTGGCCACCCCTGCTCTCCAAGGTGTGTCCTCGCCCATTTTCAAACTCCACATTTAAGGAGTTAGAGAGTGGTGTGGACACAGTGTTGGGCATCCTGAAAAATCAACTGTAAGAATATCAGAGGGCGACTCATTAGCCCAGGGCCCAAAGCCATCAGGCTGATAGAAAGATTCAGCACCAAACCTCTGAGTTTGCTAATGAAACCCAAGAATTCTAAGCCTTCTGGTTCCCCTTTGCTATGACTGATCTGGATGTGGTTCCTTCCCCTAAGGTCTGTGTGTTGGAGCTTGGACCCCTAATGGTGGTGTCTAGCAGAGGCAGTGAGATCTATTAGAGTTGGGGCCTAGTGGGAGGTCCTCAGGTCATGGGGGCAATGCCCTTGGAAGGGGGTTCTCAGGAAAGCAACTTGCCAAACAAGCCTGAGGCTGGACCCTGAATCTCGCTCTGGCTTTATGCTTTGAGATGTCATCTCTCCCTCTCAAATATACTCTGGCCGTGACATTATCTACCATGACATCCTCACCAGAGACCCAACCAATGGGACCATCTGATCTTGGACTCTCCGAAACTGTGAGCTAAATAAACTTCTTTTCTTTATATAGTTAGCCTGTCTCAGGTATTTGATTATAGTAATGAAATGCTGACAGACACCTTTTAAATGATGGGGAAAGCCTCATTGGAGAGCAACCCTAGGGTTGGAAACTGTCTATGGATGGTCAATGTAAACTATAAATGCTAACTGAGCATTACCACACAGTTTATCCTCTTGCATCCGGTTTCTAAAGGTCCATTTTTCCGACCAAGGAGGCAGGTTCCTGTTCTCCAACCAGAGACACATTTGGTTAATTTAAATTTTAAAAAACAGAAAATGTTCTCATCCACTTATTGTGCAAATGCTACGGAACAATCCTGCCATGTTGTAAATTATTCTGCAAGGGCCAAAGACGGGTCTTGGGGTGGTTTTTATTTGCGGGGAGGTGGAGGGTGTTTTGTTTTGTTTTGTTTTCAGGAAACAGGGATTTTGCATCCGCACTGTAAGTGAAAAGTAGTCAGATAGCTGCTCTACACACTCCTGTTTTCTCTCTTTAAGGGAGACCAGCAAGCACAGATGGTAGACAATCAGAACTTGCAGGGCAGTTTCTCCTGGCACCATGTGTTTAAGTCACCAGACAGAATGCCCTGGAGAGAGACACAGGTGCATAGGGCCCTCCCATTTCATAAAGAAAGCAGGAAAGAGGAATGTGTGAAAACACACGAGAGAAAATGAAGAATCTTGATTCCCACTGAAGAAGGTGAGCACGCATCCCCAGGCAGAAGAGAAGAGTAGCCACCTGCTGCCACCTGGAACGGGGTCATGGAGAAGGTGAGGCAGAGTGGAAGTGGAGGAAGCAGGGTGCAGGATTAGAACAGGACGGTGCTGGAGGCAGTTAGCTAACAAGATGATTTGAACCCCAAATGCAGAAGGAGCAGGGGAAGATGGGAAGTGCGTGTCTCCAAATGGACACTGTGGTGCCAATTATAGGTAAAAATACCAGGAAGTGGGGAGGGGTGTCAAAAGTTTGGAGGGGTGACTCTAACTCAACACAAGCCATAGTGCCAAGAGGCCACCAACCACTGGGACAGGATGGTTGTTGTGAAAGGAGAGAGTGGAAGTAGAAAGAAATGAAAATGGACCCAAGGCTCCTGAGCTGTTCCCCAGCAGTGGGCTCCGTTTCAATCCTTGAGCCAAGGGCACCGTCCCGGGCTCCTGCAGGATCCTTCTGCCCACGCACACTGTCCACCAGCTCCTCACCTCAGGGTGCCCAGCTCTCAGGCTCACCTGTGTCTGAGTCAGCTGTGAGCTGGGCTGGGACCAAAGGGCAGCGTGGCATGTCCCAGCCCAGCATGGGTGACATCCCATCATTGGGATGCAGGAGGCAGCTTCTCTACTCAATTGAATTTGACAAAGTCACCTTAAAATAAACATGTAATCTCAAAAGAACTTTCTCTGACTTCGGGACCCTTAACCCTGGTTCCCAGTCCCCAATTTCCTAAAGATTTAAATTTGCCTATCTGATTCCCCGACTTCCTTCCATAATGCAAAGCAGATGGCACTTGGGATTCTTGACCAGGGCTTGAAAATACACTCAAGAATTGGCCAAAAAGTGCCACATGCAAAAATTTCAGATCTTTGAAGTCAAACTAAATTTTATTCACCTTAGTTTTTAGAGTATGAGCATTAATGGTGGAGGGGTGGGAGGCACCTTTCAGTAGCTGGTACTGCATTCTGGAAACTCAGGTACATGGGGCACACACTGCAGGCTGCCTCCTTGCTTGCAGACATTAGAGTATCAAATACTGCAATCCAGGAAAAGTTGTGCCATGTGTGGGTGAGACGATAGCAAACCTGACCTGGTAGGTCCGAGGGCACTAGGCTCTTCTTTCCAAGTCTCAATACAGTGAGCGATCATAGAAAAAATGAACTTCAGAATGCCTGTGAGTTGCACCCCATTCATATCAAATGACCCCAGCACAACTGCCAGCCCCGGAGTGGCAGAAGTATTTCCCAGGGCATGTGGATTAATAAACATGGTGGCCACTGATGGTTCAATGGACTGCACTGTTCCCAACGAGTGGTTCTCAAAGTGTGTTCCCTGGACCAACAGCATCACCTGGGAATGTGAAACAATGCAAACTCCATTCTGAGGCCTGCAGAATAAAGCTCTCCCAGGTCAAGACCAAGTGATTGAGGTTTCACAAACCTCCAAATTGTTATGATCTTTATAAGTTTAAGGACCACCAGCTTCTATCATCCTATTTCATATGCCACACACTCAAGTGTCTCTGAACTCAGAGTACAAACAGAGGAGCAGAAAAGTCAAAAGAGCTCACTCTAACTGTGTCACTCAGGGTTCTCCAGGACACAGAGTATGGATTCAGAGGGAATTGGTTCATGTAATTGTAGAGGCTGGCAGGCCCCAAAATTACAGCACGGGCCGGCAAGTTGGAGACCAGGATCACTGATACTGTAGTTCCTGCCTGAAGGCTGTTTACAGTAGAACCAGGAAGGGTCTAAGTACAGGTCTTTGGGTCATGGGGAGAAGAACTATCTCCTCCCAGAGAAAGTCAGACTTTTCTTCTATTCAGATCTTCAATGAGTTGAATGAGGCCTACCCATATTATGGAGGGCATTGTGTTCTCCTCAAAGTCCACTGATTTCAGTATCAGCCTTATCCAAAAGTCACACATAGAAACACCCACAATGTCTGACCAACTATCTGGGCACTGGTAGTTGAGTCAAGTTTACACATAAAATTAATTGACTAATTAATGGACTTAATTAACTAGTTGGCACAATTAAAATTGAGTGGTGGAACCATCACTCCAATGCATACACCCAGCTGGTGGGGGAGCAGGGACTGGAAACCAGGCTTGGTAGCCTGGCAGTTGCTGTCCCAGAACACCACCCACTTACTTAGGCTACTTCTCTCTTCCGAGTCACAGTGGTAGCAAGGAAGGCGCAGCTTTGTGGACAGGGCTCTGTTTGTTCCTGGAGAGGATCCGGGCTCCAGCCCTCTCTGCCAAGCACTGTTGGTACAGTCCTGCACACAAATGCCCATGCGCTCTCTACCCCTCTGCACTCAGTCTTCTCCCCTATAAAACAGGCCCGCTCCCGCAGCAGCAAGGGGACTGGGTGGGTCAGCATGTTCCATCGGTGCTCAGGAAGTGGAGGTGAGCTCCTTCCCTCCCAGTTTTCTACACCGTATGTTCCAGGTGAGGACACGGGAGCAGCTGGTAGAGTAGAAAGGAGACTGACTTACACACATCACTGAGGAGTGTCTCAGCCGTGGCCACCTAATCAAGATGCAAATTTCACCACAGGTCAAGTGGGGTAAGTGCTGAGGTTCCCAGGACTTTCAATGTAACCCACTTGGTTGGAACTTCTTTCAGTAGAACCCACCTTGTCTAAAGGTATTAACCTTGTCTCAGGGTGGCAGCCTGTCAAATCCCTGGTGCATATGAAATGTGACAGAGGCTAGAGTCATCCCTCATTGTTCACAGAGGACTGGTTTCAAGACTCTGCCACACACCATGGATACCAAAAGTCTAAAGTGCTCACGTTTCTTATTGAAAATGACATAGAATTTCCACATGACCTAAGGACATCCTCCTGTAGACTTGAAATCATCTCTAGATTACTTATAATACCCAAGAGAATGTGAATGCTATGGAAGTAATTGCTAGACTGCATTGTTTAGGGGGATAATGACAGGAAAAAAGTCTGTACACATTCACTGCAAATGCATTGACTGTCATAAGCCTAACTACATTTCTGATCCTAGGTATATTGGCTCCTGGGATATGGAGGAGCTGGTCGATAAGTTATTCTCACACATCAGAGAAGGCCAACAGCTGGGAGTCCTCTGGGGTGAAAGAATACCATAACATCACCCAGGGCCCTAATAGGATCCAAGTTCCAGACGGAACTAAAAATGGATTCATTCTTTATTAAGTTAATTAATTTTGATTAACTTAATTTCCAGTGCTCTGTTCCAGTTACTTATCATTCAAATTAGCTTCAGCCAGGTCAGAGACTGGCAGAAAGTTTCACAAAGAGCCAAGGTCTGAATCTATTTGCCCTAGAGGGTAGGAATCATAAAGCAATACTGCTGGCCTCAGCCCAGGGACCCAGTCCCTGGAGCCAAGAACAAAGAGATTCTGACTCTGCACCCCATGCAGATTTACCTCTCATTTGCATAAATTTACATATCAACTTGTAGTAGCCCATGACCTGGCTGAACCAGAGAACCCCTGAGCACAGCACTCTTAGACTAAAGATGAGTTTTAGGTTGATTATGCTGATAACATCGAGGCTTAGAAAGGTATACAATACCTGTGATGGCAGTCAAGCCTTGAGGCTGTCCTACAGCAGGGAGCAGCTGCAGGTTCTGGGGGTTCAACCAGCAGACTGGCCCTGTAGCCATTCCCTGATCCATTCTTTGGGGTCTCCCACTCCCACAGCCTCTGCTGATAGTTGGTATGGGTCATTCCCCTGCAAATTCTCAGCAAGAACAGTTGCATTCAAAACTGTGTGACCATTTCCATCGAAATTTCAGCTCCCCAAAACTCAAGCTTTACTGAAAGTGGATGCAGCACGTCAAGGGTCATAGCTTGACCCTTACCCAGATAACTCTTAAATCTTTTTACATTGCTCCTAACCAAACTTCCTTTTTACTGTGCAAGTCTGAGCCAACAAACCAGGATCATGCTTTGCGTTCCACTTCTCTGCAGCACATGGATGCCCTGGTACGTCCATGTGGCCCCTGAAATTAGATGCCCAAGGAAAGAGCCACAGGGACAAGAACATTCTAGAAATTTTCTTTATATGTTTATATCTCTTCTGTACATAAGATGTATACTCAGAAAAGGGTTTACTGAGGAGCTACATGATAAAGGGAAGCAAGTTGGGGACATGGGGGTAAATAAGACACCCCTGTTCCCCAGTCCTTCACCCTCAGGCAGAACCTTCCAGCCCCAGCCAAGTGTCCTCAGAACTGGTAATGAAACAGAGCCCCTTTGAAATTAAAAGCTCTGAATTATTTTAGCTCCCAGAACTTCTTCATGCTGAGAGTGGAAAGTGAAAAGCTACCCCTTGGCCTCTGAGAGCACCAAAGAAACTAAGCTGTGACATGCTCTCTGGCTAGCTCAGCCTAGCCACATCTGCAGATGCATGTACCCTGGCTTGTTTCTATAAATTGTAACTGTTTCTTTAAGAGAGGAGGCGTGGCGGGGGGCAGTTTAGCTGCTTCCTCTCGGTTTTAGCCAAAACTGCAAGTAAATTCGTTTTTCCTTTTTACATCATTTGCCTATTTTCTTATGCAGGCAGACAACTAAATCCAGCCAGCCAAAATCCAAGCAGTTTCCCTGGCTTGGCTGCCTGCAAAGTAAATGTCCACAGCACAGCATGATTCAATTGTTCTTCCTTTGCCAAAGCATCTTAGCAAATACACTTCCATCCCACCCACTGTCCTTACTTGCCTTAAACCTGGAGATGAAATGCAACTTGATCTGGGGGACATTTTGCAGAGGGAGGGTTAGAGCCCTGACCCCAGCTACATGGCCTGCTGTCCATCCCACGTCAGCCCCATGATGGCCAGGAGACCCCAGGCAGGAGCTCAGACCCTGGGACATCAGCATCACAAGCCACACCATAGGGTAGTTTAAGGTTGCCTCCTCAGAGGGCTATTGTGTGGACTAAATGTGAAGTGGTCAACATAATGTCCCCGTAGGCACTTAATAACCACCATTGTTAACAAGAATATCCTATGGAAAATGGGTTTTCAAATGCATGCCATCTGGATGCACTCTAGACATGAATACACCTACCTGTCCATCAGTTAATCAACAGAGCAGTGAATCTGTCTATCTAATAAATCACCCATGGAAAGACCCTTCTTAATGCTCCATAATGATTCCATGGAAAGACCCTTCTTAATGCTCCATAATGATTCCTGGCTACTTCTTGGGATAAGAGTCAGAGGATGACTGTCCATGAACAGATCACTCTGTGTTCATCAGCTTTTCATCATTCTGAACAAACTACCTGACAAGAACAAGTGAGAAGAAGAAAAGTTTATTTGGGGCTCATAGTTTCAGAGATCTCAGTCCACGTCAGTTGACTCCATTGCTCTGGCCTCAGGTGAGGCAGAACCTCATGGTGGAATGGCATCGCATGAGAAATCTCCTCAGAGCATGGGAGCCAAGAAGGAAATGCACAAGTAGCCAGAGACAAAATATTTTCCAAGGGCACACTCCCAGTGACCTTCTTCCTCCAGCCACACCCAATCTGCCACGGAGTACAGTCGTCCTTTCATATTATTAGTCCCACAAATGGATTAATCCACTGATTAGTAGATCATGATCTAACCATTTCACCTCTGAACATTCCCACATTGTTTCACATGAACTCTGGGGTGGACATCTCATACCCAAGCCATGACACATTCTCAGTGTCCCCATGGCCTAGAATGAAGAGTTTTCTGAGGTCTCCCCTCTTCTTCCAGCACCTGTGTTGGGAATGTTAAATCAAAATTATAGGAGGCAATTGTGTTGGACTAGTCTCCTGCACTGGGCTCCAAAAGACTATGCTAACATTCCACATCAACAAACTGATATCATGTTATCTGACCTTCTAAGAAATTGGGAAAGAAAGAGATAATAGCCAAATTTCCTAAATGTGACCATTTCAATCAACGTAAAAATGAAGTTCCCCCTGCTTTCATCCTTGAACAACAGCAATGAGATATTAACTAATCAGCTATTTTTCTATTGTTTTTTCCCTGACCCCACCTTATAAGGAAAGTAACTTTGAAATGACTACTCTGTTGTTTGCTCTTTGATCCTGCTTTCCTCCACTCTCTATAAAATCAAACTCTGCTCAGCTCAGTGGAACACTTACTCTATTTTATGAAGTGAAATGTTGTCTAATTGTGGAATTGAAAATAAAGTCAATTAAGATCTTTGAGTGGTTGTAATTTTGTCTTTGACAGTAGGTAGCTTTCCTAGGATGTGAGAATGAGATAGGGATTTGGAGATACAAAAAGGAAAAGATGGATTTTCTCATGAGAAGTGCCCATGAACCTCGATGGAAGCATTTGTGAGCAACACAAACCATGTGCTTAGCCCTCACCCTTGGTCCATTGCTTGATCCAGTCCTGACCCAGGCCTTGACAGAGTCCTTTACCTAGTCCTTGGTCCAGTCCTTGGGTCCAGTCCTTGGCCCAGTCCTTGGCCTAGTCCTTGGTCTAGTCTTTGGTCTAGGCCTTGGTTCAGTCCTTGGTCCAGTCCTTGGCCCAGTCCTTGGCCCAGTCCTTAATCCAGTCCTTGGTCCAGTTCTTGGTCCAGTCTTTGGCCCAGTCCTTGGTCCAGTCCTTGCCTGCAAAAGAAACATGAGGGCAATATGCAAGTGCGGGAACACTGGCACAAAATTGTGTCACTCTGTCCTGATGCCCCCTCTACTCCAGCCCCTAGCAACCATCCCTCTATAAATATTAACACCCCACAATAGCAGGTTGCCATCTCTCCCTCTGAAGAGAGCCCACATTCTCCCTTGAACATGACTCTACTTTTCTAAATAAACTTTTTTCCAGGTCTCTGGTACATGCTGAAATGCTTCTCTGTTATGTAAGGATGGGCAGTCCACTGAGCATGTCCCCCTGGTAAGACTTAGAAACTTCCAGGCCTGCAGAAAGCCCCAGGAAGGCATCCCCTCCTTCCCCACTCCAGAGTCCTGTCTCTCCTTCCTCTCTTCAAAAGCTCCCACCTCTCTCACTGGTTCCCTGGATGCAACCTTTCTACCAAAGAAACCAGTGCATCCCAAGCCCTGTCTGGGAAGGCCTAGAGAGGATGGGAGGAACTCTCCACTCCAGGTAGCAGTCCCCCACTCTGCACTCCTAGTACACCAAGAGGAAGGCAGCCAGTGTACACATGGATGTACCTGATGTCTTTCACACCAAACTCACACCCAACTGCATCCAGCTACCCCATGCCCCTGATAGCACAGCCTTAGCCTCCCACATTGGGGTCCACAGGCTGGATATCAGGATGACCTGCCTATCCCACATCCCATCTCCTGTAAAAACACATTGGCCACCTAGATGCCAGGCAAAAGGCAAAGAGATGGAGCCATGATGAGCAGCCCTGCCCCACCACGCCCATGCCACTCCACCCCCCTGCACTGCATTTCCTCCCATCTCCATCTTCCTTCCCCTCAGCTTTCTTCCTCCACAGGGTCCTTGTTTCATTTCTAGGCTCTCAGTGCATCTCCAAAGCACACTCTTTCTACTCTGATCATGGAGAAGTCAACCCAGCTTCAGCTTCCCACCCCAGCTCCTCCTGCTTTATCATCATGGTCTTACTTCAGTCTCATATCTTTTATTTTTCTTCTTATTTTTCTATATTTCCTTCCATTAAAAAAAAAAAGAAGAAGAAGAAGAAGTCCAGCTCACCTTTATGGCTCACTCATTCCCATTGCTTTTCAAGGCAGCTCCTCTCTCCATGAATTTCAGCCCACTGTTTGGTACTTCCACCATCCATTTTATGCCTCCATGTTTTTTCAGACCTTGTGACCACAAATCTCTTCTCAAAAAACTGATAAAAAGAACATTCCACCTGAAGACGGCTCAGCAGACCTCCTGGGCTATCATCTAGCATTCTTCTTTGATATATAGAGCTGATCAATTAACTGCACCCACCCCAGTTCTAGTGTTTGTTTTCACAATCAATATGGCAGCCTTGGTAAATAAGACTGCTGGAATTCAAAGTAATCATTCTTCACTCAGTGTTCTGTGATGGACTCTATATCTCTGTCTTCCCTTCTTGGAATCTAGAAAAGAAGTTCAGTCTAATTTTAGACACAAATGTCACTTTACTCTTAACTCAAAAAGCCCCAATGAGGTCCACATGCCCTGGGCTAAAGGAACCAACCCTGATGCTCAGGCAGACCAAGCCCTTATCCTGAATGTGGCTCACTACACCCAAAGTGAAGGTCAAATGAGTAATAATCTATTGTTATGATTAATTTATATTTTCATGCAAGCACATGTAGTCACCTCAATGAACTTACAAATCCTAATGTCCAGGATCATGTCCTTCCTATGGTGCACCCTGCACAGTGTGGAGCACACAGTGACACTGCAGGGTGCCCTGCTGGACTGGGCCCTGGGTTTATAAATATTTGATGACTTGTGCCAACTTCAGAGGATAGTCAGTCCAAGAGGATTCAGAAAATGACCATGAAGATAGGCCTTGGCAGCGTCCTTCCATAGCATTTAATTTGGTTGATGGAACCAGCAATACAAAGAAGAATTAACCAGAACAGATAAAGGTGCAGAGTCTCCCTTCTCTGGGCAGGAAGGAAATCAACGCCCCAGGGAAGCTATCCTGAACCCCAAGAAGAGTCAAAACCAAGGTCCCGTGAAAAGAATGAAAGCAACTATCGAATTCTGACCCCCGTACACCAAGAGGGTGCATCCAGAATTCTCCACAAAAGGCAAATAAATAAGTAAAGGATTTGATTTGCACAGTTCCCTTCATCTCCCAAGACCTGAATTTTATCTTTTACTACTTTCTGATTTCTTCATTATAATTTTTAAAATATGAGAATTTCTCAGAAGTGTGGGAGCATTTCTCAGCTTTCCCACAAACATTGTCTGCAAGCCGGGTTGTCTGGGACACACTGTGAGTGACAGCCTCTGGTGGCTAAAGGTCCCAGAGGCCTTCGTTTTGATAATCGTTGACCATGAAACACTTCTGACCTGTTGAGCACTCAGAGACTGGCTTCCGCTTTAATTTGAGAAAGCCTTTAAAAATCTTGGTTGCATGGACAGATGGACAACTAGATGGGAGGATGAAAAGAGTCGAGGGGTGGCCAAAGGGGAAAAGAAAGAAAAAAACAAAGAGAAAAGAGAAGGGAAGGGAAGGAAAAGAAAGAGAAAATCAAACAAGCTAGTAAGGCTCACGGTCCACGTTGGTCCACCTTGGCTCTGGGGCCCCTCTTCGGCCACGCGCAGTCTCACTGTCAGCAAAATGTCCCTCCTGCTGTCAGCACCACAGATTCAACTCTAACCTTCAT
>JAJEJO010000311.1:282641-301947 GCA_020662805.1 Glaucomys volans | reverse complement strand
AGGAGGAGGAGGAGGAGGAGGAGGAGGAGGAGGAGGACGAGGAGGACGAGGAGGAGGAGGAATCTTACTTCAAAGCAACTTTCCAACACAGAGCTTTAAAGAAGTTTATACATGTTGGCCCTGTAATCCCCTCTCTAGAAAAATCTCTTAGGAATACTAAGGTTTATACTTTTTTAAAAGTTTCCCCTAGAATTTATCATAATAACATAAGGGGAAACAATCTAACTATCCAATACTGAGGATCTATATAAATTATGGTACATACAATGATGGAGTACAGTAATAACTTATAATCTTGTTTCCAAAGAAATCCGAAGTCATCAGTTAAGTGCTTATAATATGGTATGAAACTTGACAGTGATAAGAACCACCTGGGGGGCTAGGTTTGTGATTTAGTGGTAGAGCACTTGCCTGGCGTGTGTGAGGCCCTGGGTTCGATTCTCAGCACCACATGTAAATAAATTTTAAAAAAGGTTCATTGACAATTTAAAAAAAAAGAATATGTAAAAAAAAAAAGATTTTTTAAAAAAGAATCATCTGGGGTTGTCTCTGAATCATAGAATGGTGATTTTTTTAATATTTCCCTTTGTACTTTTCTATATTTTCCAAATTTTCTACTAAGAAATATAAATTTTTTTTTCATTTTTATTTTTCTCAAGTCAACACATCGCCCAATAACCAACAAAACAGACAAGCTCGTGGTGGAAAGGCCGGAGCCTGCACATTCCCAGAGGAAGCCTTGCAGCTGTTTCTGGAAGCAGCGATTCGTGATTTCCTGGGCCTTAGACACCCCTTCCCACAAGTTAGCAGCTCTGGCCACCCACAGACCTGACAGTTGGACACGATGATGTTGGTAACTTATACCACCCTCTTTCCCGATGTGGCTCAATGAGTACAGCCCTGCGACCTTCTTAAATGTCTCCTTCGTTCCACACATCAGAGTTCAAAAGCAATCCTCAACCTCTTCCCTGGGGGAACAGCAGTTCTCTCCCCCATCAGTCAGCTCTCCGGCCCTCTCCTGAAGGCCTCTTCTCACCACCCGTTACCTGGACTTTGTCAACGTCATTGCCAGTTCTCGTTCTCACATTAGTGACAAATGAACATTGTGTGGAGTCCTTTTTAACCCCGGACATCTCTCTCCCTGGTCTTGTCTTCAAGCATCCTTTAGAATATAGCTCAGCTGAGTTCCAGCTAAGAAATGCACGTGGCCTGGCCTTGCACCCCAAGAAAGCAGCTCCTCTTTGGGGGAGCTCTGAAGAGGGGTGGAATGGCAGCTCCTGAAGTGCTCCGGCCTGCCAGCACGTGAGGGACCACGACGTCCTGTTGCTATCTGAGGACTGGCAGTTTGCACGCCCTCTCAGTCTTGTGGACATGACGGAAGTCAGAAGGGAAATTTGACAGAAGTCAGGAGGGGGATGCTACAGCCACCCTGGCCGCTCCCAGGGGCACATGTTCACATTGCATCCTTGTGGGTAAGTCATCAACTGGGAGCAAAAATCCCAGGCACCCAGGATGGGAGGGGTGGCCCGCCAGCCTCGTCTGGGAACTTCAAAATGCTCTGTGAGACCTCAGTCCTGTGTCCTCTGGGACTCAAGCCAAGAAAGGGGGCATCCTGAGAAGGGGTGGGACCTGGGATTGCCACACCAGTATTCGCAATTTATAAAGGAGAAGGAAGCAAAATCATGTGTCACTTAAAGGTGGGGACATGTTCTGAGGATGTGTCATTAGGCGATTTTGTCCTGGTGCAAATATCATGGAGTGCACCCTGCACGAACCTACCTACCCTAGCTTACTGCACACCCAGGGTGCACAGCACAACTGGACTCTGAAGTGCATGACCTCACTGGCTGCTGGACACAACCACACCACAGGGGAAAGTGTGTGTGTATCTAAAGGAAGAGAAGGTACAGAAGAACACCAGGCAATAGTAGTTATCAGCTCCATCATAATCACGAGGCTTCCACCCTCTGTATGACCCGTCACTGACCAGAGTGTCCTTACATGGCACATGACTGTACGTCTCCTTAGCGCTCGCTGCACTTTATCACCTGCCCCTCCCATGGGCGCCCACCCACCACCTTTCCCAGTGAATATTCAACGAGGTGTGAAGAGGTGAAGTCAGGAATCATCGTGGGCATGCATTCTACCTCTGCACCAGCCTCCTCAGCTGTGGAGAGAGGAGGTGGAGGGAGCTCTTGGGCCATCTGGCTCTGACGTGGTACTTGTCCCAGCAGGCTCCTAAAGAATTGCACACAGAGCTAAATTAAGGAGCACTCTGGGATCCACAGCATGGCAGAGCCGGAGTGGGCAGCAGAATGCAGGTTCCACATCCACCTTGACTGGTCCTATGGCAGCTCCAGGGCTGGAAGGTGCTGCAGACTCTCCCCTGTCAGGAAGTAGCTGGACCTGTACCCCTGCCTCCAGGGGCACTGGATGTGGCCACTGATGAAAGGGATGGCGCTGGCTCCAGAACTGGGCCATCCTGATCCTAGAAGGGAACAACTGAGGGCCATCAGTGGGTCACATTCTCAGAGCCAGGCTACAGGCCCCTGAAGAGGGGTTGGGGATGTGTCCCAGTTCTTCTAGGAAAGTGCACAGCATCATTGACTAGTAGACTAGTCCTTTCCTGATGACTTCTGGGCACCCTGCATCTGATGTCTTATTTACCAAGTGTTTTAGTCAGCTTTGTCATCACTAAAACATCTGACAAGAACAACTTTGGAGGAGGAAAAGTTTATTTGGTGCTCACAGTTTCAGAGGTCTCAGGCCATAGATGGCCGACTCCATGGCTCTGGGCCCAAGGTGAGGCAGAACATCATGGCAAAAGGGTATAGTGGAGGAAAGCAGCTCAGGCTTTGGCAACAGGACACAGAGGGAGCTCCACTCACCAGGGACAAAATACAAACCTTAAGGGCCCTATCAACCCCAGTGACCTACCTCCTCCAGTCACACCCTACCTACAGTTACCTCCCAGTTACTTCATATCAGGGGATCATATGCTGATTAGATTAAGACTCTCATAACCCAATTATCAAGGAAACTTTGATTTGCCCATAATATAAACACCTAGAGGAGAGGCATTTTCCAGCCACACCATGAACATGGAGAAGTAGGAGAAAAAGCAGCTATAATGGAATCCCTCTTGGGAGGTGCCTGGGTATGTGGTTCAGAACCACCATTAGAGTCTCACCAGCTCTACCCTTTCCCTCAGATGTCCCCTAAGGATGAGGAGGCACCTGGAGCACCCAGAGATGGCAGGACAAAGTCCAGGTCCAAGGGAATCCTTTGGCATGGAAGACATCTGCATCCTGGCCTGGGCTCATGGTTCTACTGAGGGATCAAATCAGAATTCCAAAGTATGATTCAGTCAGCACAGAGGAAGTGACATCACAGACAAGTCTCTGTCTCTCTTCCAACAGTCATCTTGCTCCTTTATGGTGAAAGGAGGAACAGAGCAAGCCTGGTACCCTGAAGGTTGGACCCAGCAGGGAGGTTGCAGCTGCAGAGGAAGTGACCAGATAATGTTGTTAGAGCATGCGTCTGAGCTTCCTGCAAGAGGCACAGCCAGCAGCAGGCTAGGTGTGCATTACCCAGAGTGCATGTAGTTAGAAGAAAGGAGAATTTTATTAGCCCATCAGAACTTAACAATGCTCTTGTGGCTGGTGTGAATCTCAGGTAAGCAGAAAATTGCACATTCTTCATTTCCCTGCAAATGAAGAGCTGCATCTGTAACCAAAAGCTTGGTCCTTGTCCCCAATGCCAATTCAATAATGAGGACTCCGTTTTGAGACAAAAAGAAAAAGAAGTTTTATTGCTTTGCTAGCAAAGGAGAAACACAGGGGACTCCTGTCCCAGAGACTGTGATTCTGCCCATCCAAAGGAACAGGGGGATTTTAAAGGACTATTCAAAGGCTACATTCCACGTGTGCCCTGACAGGGGGTCCCAGGGTGCCCTGATTGTGTGTTAGCATTCACTTGTTAATTTGGGAGATATTCACTTCCTAGATCCTCTGGCAGACATCTCCTTCCTGTGGAGCACAGATAAGGCAAAGTAATCTTGTTCCCCGCCCCCAGGTTAGGGAGAAGGAGAGGGAGAAGAGGAAAAGGAAAACAGGTTCCTTTTAAAAATAAGCCTCAGAGCTATATTTAAAAGGTGCACAACATTACAGATCCACCACACCATGCAGGTGATAATGTCTGTCTCAGTAGCTCCTGGGGCACCCCCATCCTTCCCCATATTTCATGACATTCCTGGGCTTTATGCAGGCCATTGGAGATCCCCAGGTGGGGCTCTGTGTCCCAGAAGATGCTGAAGATCCCAGGTGGAACGGTCAAACCCCATGCGAGGCAAACCCCAGGGCATCTCCACGAGACAGGACAGAATCTTCCTGATTGGGGGGGGGGGGGGGGGGGACAAACATCCTTTACAACCATCTGGAATCCAGTGGAACTTGCTGAGTCCCTGCACCAGTTCCTCTCTGTGAGCACAGGCTGGAAGAATCGGACAGAAACAAAGGCAGAACGTGTTTAATTCCATAATGACACCCTTACAGAGGAGGAGGGCTGCACGCGGACGCCGTGCCTGCCCGTGTCCTGAGCAGTCAGGTCAGAGAAGGAAGGTTTGCGGGTGCTCAGCGAGTAAGACAAACACGTGCACCGGATGCCTGCGTGGAGTGAGAAACGAATTTATTAGCGCCGGGACCAATGAGAACGCAGAGCCATTACTCGGGGGCGTGGCCAGCTCCTGGAGGCCCCGCCGGTCCAGGGTAAACCCAGGCGGGCAGAGGCCCCGCCGCTCGCGCTCTGTTCCCTCGCACAGTCACCGAGCCGCCCGTTCGGATCGGGTCGTACCCTGCTCAAGTCCACAGGGTTCCAGCCAGAACTAGCCCAGCCCAGCAAACCAGCGGGAGAAGCAGCGCCGACGGGCTCTCCGCCTGAGCCAGAGCTCAGACAGAACTTAGGAACAGACTGTTAGTATTTCGCCGTGTCTGGAGGCTGTAAGGGCACGTGGACCCAGCCTCCACCCACAGCACGGAAAATCTGTCCCTGGCATTCGCCGGACAGCACCCTGTTCCTGCCAAAAGCACAGCAAGGGCTGCCGAAGTCCACCAGGGATGTGCCCTCCCAGGCAGATCTGTCTCCCAGCTTTCCTGGGCTCTATCCAGCCACCAGATATGTTGTGCCCAGAAGAGAACTAAACATTTTGCCCAAAGCTTGGATCATGCAATGGCACTAAAAATTACCACGTTAAAAAAAAAAATAGAAAAGAATTTTTTTCTTGAAACAGCAAACATTGACAGTTATGTTTCTTCCTATCCTTATGTTCAAATACTTAATTTTGCCTGATCCCCTCCCCCCCAAAAAAAAAAAAAAAATGCCAGGAAAGGAATTTGCCTGTCCTGACGAACCTTTAGCTGCCTTTTTAAAATTTAGAAGTGGAACTTTAAAATAAAATCCTTAGCTGCTGAAAAAATGAGGCCAGATTCCCCTTTATCTCAAATTCCAAGCGTACAGAACTTTTCTTCCCTGTTTGTCTCTTCATCTGCGGCTTCTTGATTTCATTTTACCTTCTCGTGTGAGCTTCCCAAGGCACCTGCAAGCCCTTTGAAAACAGGGGAGGAACTGAAAGTAAGTAAAGAGGTACTTGTAAATAAGCAAGGCACAGGGTTTGGCATTTATGCCCAGTAATCTGAAGAGGCCTTGCTGTGAGCTGGAAATGGCAAGAGAGGAACTGTTGGGCCATCTAAGTGTCCCCAGGTCATCCAGGGAAGCAAGAAGCTTCCTGGTCTGAAGTCTGAAGGATAATAGTGAGTGCCAGGTGTTTCCATCGCCTGTCACTGTGTGGTAAATCACCCCAAGACTTAGTATTTTAAAACAACCACGTTTTTTTTTTTAGTCACTCAGTTTCAGAAAGATTCATCTCGGTGGTTTTGGCTTAGGACCCTCTATGGTGTGATCAGAGTATGGCTGGAGCTGCCAGGGGCATCACCAGCCTTAGTCCTCACCATGAGCTCACCCCCCATGGGCAACTTGTGCGTCTTCACTGAACAGTGGCCACTATGGCGTGGCTTCAGGAGTTGGGAGCAGTCACTTCTGCTGGACGCTGTGGATGCCCCAGTCCTTGAGGTGGATTCCGCAGAGTACAAGTGGATGCTGGCTTTCATTTCTCAGCAGCTAAGGATTTTTCCCCCTCCAGGGCAGTAGATGGCTTGATGGATCAGGTGCTAATGAACATAGAGGTGTATTTTAAAACTGTCACACTGCAGTTCAAGGAAGACCGCACACAATGGGCCAAGTTCATCTCATGTTGTATGGGGAAGTTGTGACAAAGAGAACCAGAGCTTCTGCAGCCCACGTGGAAAGGCAGTGCAGGAGGAGAAAGCACGCTTCACTGTGAGAACACCCCCCCCCCCCTTCAAGCATGTGTCACATGGATCTCCTCCCAGAGCCCTGCCAGCCCCTCACCCTCGGGCCAAGCATATGCCAAGCTGCTGGCTAGAATCCCTGTGCCCCCAAGAAGGGGGATACCCACCAGGCACCGCTGCTGCCCTCCTCTGCCAGGAGCACATTTGGCTTTTGCTTTCCCTGGGAACAATGGAGACACTAGAGTCTAATTAGCCTCTGGCTCCGATGCTAAGAAATAACACAGTATGTGCTTTCTTATTTAAAAAATTTAACAAGATTTTTTAAGTGTAAGAACTAAGTTCCACCTCTCAAGCCCACCCCTGCGGTGAATTCAGCTGCACCTTTGGATATCTGTGGGTTTCAAGGACTTAGGGCTTAAACACGTGCTGGATGTTGAGTCAATGAATTAGCATGCCTCAGAGAAGAAACCTGGCAAAAGAGATGGTACATTCTCAAAAGCCTGGCCTGGCCAGTCCAAGGAGGACTCCAAGCGCTCTCTGCAGGTTGCCAAGGCCTCTGCTCCCCCTCAGGTACCCTGGATGCCCTGGGGCCTCTTCTTCTGACTCCAAGACCTGTCGCCCTGAAACCGCCAAAGCAGAGTTCTGCTCACAGGCAGCCCCTGGCTGACCTCCCCTCTCCACATGGGAGGAGCCCACCTGGCCACACAGCTGAATCCCATGACTTCCCTGACACTCAAAGACAGGAGCGAGGAGCTTATCCCAAAGATGAAACCCAGGATCAGGGCAAGACAGAACTGACCTCTGCGATGGCTTTCCCAAGACCCCCTTCTGTGAGGTACACTTTGCCAGACGGTAAGGTCAGGATTAGGAGGAGTGTGGGTGATTTGGGCTGAGTTAGGAGAGAGCTTCCAGGATGCGTGAGATAGTGCATTGGATGAGTGTGCGGTTTCTTTAACTTGAGCCTACTTGTGGTTTCTTTCCCCACTCCCACTGGTGTTGACATACATGAAAATCGCATGTATGAAAATGTAGTGAATGAAGATCTTCTGGAACAGCACTGAGTTTTAGTAGAGCTTTTTTCTTATACTTTTAGGAGGCAAGCATTCACAGCCACTGGGAGCCATGCATGGTTCTAGGCAGCCTGCAAGCACTCGAACAGAGCAGTGAGGCTGTACCTGTTCCCTAACTCGATATCAAGAAACTGAAGCTCAGATAAGGTGACGTTAGGACTCCAAGTCAGTCCGACTCACCTGCCTCAGGCCCACTTTGTGGGACAATGTACCCTTTCTGAATTCTATCTTTTATGGATTCTGCATTTTAGTGTGTGTGTGTGTGTGCGGGTGTGTGTGTGAGTGTGTGTGTGTGTGAGAGAGAGAGAGAGAGGTGGTCCTCTGTGGTGCCTGCACTGGCCTGAAACTCCTGTGCCCCAGTGACCCTCCTGCCTCAGCTTCTGGAGTAGCCGGATTCACAGGTCTGCACCATCTTTTGCCAAAACCCAGCTTGGTTTTAAATTTCACAGTGAGCAGGCGGAATCACTGTGGGTCATTAGCACAAAAGAAGAATTAGCACCCCCTCAAGCTTTCAGGGGACACAAGTACCTTAGGGCAGAGAGAGTTCGGGTTGGAGGGTGGAGGAAGTGGGCGGAGTCTGCCTGCAGGGCGACCCTCCACTCGAAGAAGCAGATCCCTCAGGCATCCTGCCTCCAGGCCACGTCTGAATGGCAAGCAGGTGCTCTGACCCAGGCCGCACGTGACTGGAGCTGCCTGCATCTGCAGGGACTGAGCAAGCCTCAGGGTCAGCTGGCCTCACCTGCCTCCGCCTCCCAGGACGCCAGAAGCCGAGCCTCACAGTCAGCCTCCTCTGGCCTGTCATCCCAGCAGCTGGGCCTTTGTGTCAAGGCCTCTGGTGTCTTGTGATCCGCAATAGCCCCTGACCCCCTGCTGCCCTCCCCAAGCCCAGGAGGCGAATGCCAGCTCCCAGTGACCAGGAAGGCAGTGCTGCTGCCCTAAAATCTGCCTGTCACTAAGGCCACCCCGCATCTGCGGAAGCACAGTGAAGGTGGGGGCAGGGTGTTTTCTCTGTTGACTTGTCCCATTTCTTCTTTTCGTTTTGTTAAATCTACTTACGGATTTAAGTTGACAAGTGAAAGTGTATCTGCTTATGATGTTCGACATGATGTTTGCATATACGGACACTTTGTGAACTGGCTTAATCAAACTATATAACATATCTATCACCTCGTGTGTGTGTGTGTGTGTGTGTGTGTGTGTGTGTGTAAGAACACTTAAAAGTTGTTTTCTTAGCAATTTTCAAGTATACACTATATTGTTAGTAACTATAGTCACCTTGCTTTACAACAGTTCTGGAACTTCTATTCTTCCAGTATAACCAAAATTTTGTACCCTTTGAACAACCCCATCCCCTTCTATCCCCAGCCCATAGTTACTACCATTTGACTATTTATATGAGCTCAAATTTTCTGCACTCCACGAATGAGTGAAGTTGTGTGACGGTTGTCTCCCTGTGCCTGGCTTATTTCACCTGAGGTGACATTGTCCAGGTTCATCTATGTTGCCCAAAGTGACAGGATTTCCTTTTTTTTTTTTTTTTTTTTTGCGGTGCTGGGGATTGAACCCAGGGCCTTGTGCTTGCAAGGCAAACACTCTTCCAACTGAGCTATATCTCCATCCCCCCGGGATTTCCTTTTTTAAGACTGAATAGTTGCAGTGTACACACAGCTCCTCGTGGCACTATTAAAAAAGAGAGACAGAGATTCCCAAGATGGCAGAGGAACCCACAAAAACTTCCAACTTTTCTATGACATTGAAAGTCAAGGCTTTGAAGATTCAGAGAGGAATTGAAATGACCTTATCAAAGAGACCAAAATGAGTTTCTTCTGGTCAGTAACTTCTTTCCAAAAAGCCAACAGCTTTGCCCTGCTGATCCTCTGCTCAAACGACCATCCACAAGCACCTTCACACCCCAGCTGGGGGGTCAGCTGGCTGGATGTACTGCAAGTGGACAGATTTCTCCAGGCTTCTTGTTCTCTACCTCCCTGTTTGAAAATATATGAAATTAAGGTTTGTTTTTGCATGAATATCAGTTGGGAACACAACCAGCAAGTTCCCTTTCATCAACTGGACCCGAAGCCAAATGGACCTTTGTCAGTCAGGGAACTTCTTGCAGGCCAGGCTTCCATTGGCCTTCCTATGTGCAGAGCACATTTTCATCAATTCCGAAGCCAGAGACAGACACATCGTTTCTCAGAACAGAGGCAGAGCTTAGTAGAAACCTCTGGAGGTGTTCCTTTCTAAATAACTTACGCCAAAGTGGCATCCTTATGGCTCCTTATAGTATCTCCTCCACTGTGCAGAGAACCAGGTGTGGGTACTGGTCATGGACATGACCATGAGGATAACTGGCCCGTCCACTGTCTTCCCAATCCCCATTCTGTTTTGGAAACAATCCTGATACATCTGATGTGGTGTCAAGACACACCCAGCCAAGGGCAGGGTTTTATGTAGCCTGATACATTCTGAACAGAAGGCAAAGATGGTACCCACATGCCACCTGCCTGCACTGCCAGGTGTGTTCGTCAGTCTTTCATCACTGCGCACACCTGACAATAGCAACTTAGAGGAGAAGATGTTTATTTTGACTCACATTTTCAGAGAATTCAGTCCATGATCAGCTAGCTCCATTCCTTTGGGCCAGAGGGGAAGTAGAACATGATGGCAGAAGGGTGTGGCGGAGGAAGGCTGCTCTGTCCGTGGCAGCCAGGAAGCAGAGAGAGAAAGGAAGGGACCGAGATGTGACAAACCCTTCCAGGCCACACCCTCAGGGACCTTATCCACCGAGATCCCTCCTCCCAGTAGTCCATTCAGCTCCAAATGGATCAATTCAGCAGATGCATTATTCTAAGGATGAGGTCAGATCCCTAATCATTGCCTAAATGCCCCACCTCTGAACCTAGCTGCATTGGGGACCATGCTTTTAGCACACAGGCTTTGGAGAGACACTCCAGATCCAAGTCATAACACCAGAGAAAGGAAGCAATTGCAATTCGACTGCCCAAATAAACATCATGGTTTCTGTAGGTGGAGAGGACAGGGCTATGGAGCTCCACGCAGCCTTCTCACTCTGTGTCACCGCCAGCCCTGGGGCCCTGATGACTGGCTTTGGTGGGAGTCATGGAGAAACCTCCAGGCTTGCGCCATCAGGATCCTTGCCCTAAGAAGACACCACCTTCCTGACCTTGGCAATTGATGTACACGCTTTCACACCATGCCACCCACAACACAAGTGCATGGTTTCTACACACCTTGGCACCTCCCAGCAGCCAAGAGTGGAATAGACTCCAGCCTTGTGACATTGGGTGGTTTCTCCTGAAGCCTCAGGCCAGTGCATACCCACCCACACCTGACTCAGGCAGCAAGGAGAGAGTGCAGAAAGCCATGTACACACTCGTGTTAGGGACAAATCTAGGTCACTGGGTCCAAACTCCCCTGCGGTTGGGTATGCACCTTCATACTACCCAAACCCTATGAGGACTTTGCACAGCATGACGATGCCCAGCCCTTCCCCTCCCTACCTCTTCCCCAGGGACTCAGGTGTAGGTGTTCAGAGATGGGCCTGGGCATGTTTTAACAATCTCTCTAGGTGACACTTACTTATAGACAGTAGGCAAACCAAAACAGTAGGAAGGTCAGCTGAGACCTCCAGGGAAAGACTAATTTATAATGTGATAAAAACTCTGTGGATGAAGAGAACAGCCACTGTGAAGAACAGCACCTGAGACACAGCTGCCATTGAGGGAGCAGGGAACACCTCTGAGTCGTGGGTCCTCTCCCTCCTGTTAGCTGGTTGAGCACCCCCTAGCCCCCACCACGGGGTCAGCTATAGGCTTTTGTCCTCTTGGCCTGTGGAAACTTCCCACCCAGTAATGCACAGCCTTCTATGGACACAAAGCACAGACTCGGGCATATCCACCAGGTCAGCTGTAGGCGGACATCCCACCTTTCAGGTTGGCCCAACAGTGCAAGGGTGCCCCTGAAGAGTGGCACTGCCTCCTCCTGCACAGTCCACATGAAGGGACAGTGGCCCGATGGCAGGTGTACCAGGAACGAAGACTATTTGACCTCACTCAGAGCTGCCCTGGGCCTTGATGATTGGCAGACTTCCAGGTGTACCTATACCTGAGAGACTGCCAGAATGACCCCTCACATGCTCTGTACAATTGCCCCATTTTTTCCTTTTAGTTCTTGTATTTAGACATAATTTCAGACTCAGAAAATGTTGCAAGAATATTGCAAAGAATTACCAGATGACCTTTACCCAGATTTCCCAAATGTTAACATTTTACCAGGGTGACTTTCTCTCTCTTTCCTCTCTCTCCAATCTCAGATGGAAATTATTTGGAGGGAGGGGAAGAAATTGTTTCTGTAATGAACATGTAAAAACCTTGTTTCTTGTCATTATTTCTGGCACAACAACCCTTTCTATACCATTTAGACTGTGTTTGGTATTAGAAGTCATCTAGAGGTGATTTAAAGTATATAAGAGGATGAGCTTAGGGTAATGTGTAAATTTGGCACTTGAGCATTCTGATTTGGGTATCCAAGGGGATTCTGAAACCCATCCCCGGTGGATATGAAAGGATGACTGTATATAAAGAGAGATGTCCTATTTTCTGAACCGCTAGAGCCAGTTAAATGTACAATGTGACCTTTTCTCCTAAATTCTTACAGAATATTTCCTAAAATACCACGGCCTCTCCTACATATGCACAGCACAATTACCAAAACATTGCAGGGATGCCACACCGTCATGCAATCTGCTTATCTTATTCAGATGGGCCAGCTGTTTCCACAATGCCCTGCAGAATGCACAGACAGCTGGCCTGGCCTGTGCATCTCCGTCTTCCAGGACCCTGGCACCGTGGGGAGCATGGATCATGCAGTGTTGTCCGCTAAGTCTCAAGTTAGCTCAGTCTGCACATTTGGGGCAGGAATATCCTCATAAGTGAAGCTTCACCTTTTTGGGCCACCAGTGCAAATCCACAAAACTTCCCTGCCACCTTCAAAGTATGTGGGAAGCCGCTGCAGCCCATTGGGTGCTTTTACTGCTATGAACAATAGCTATTTCCATCCTTTGGTGGCACCTGTGGCCGGGGACTTTAGGGTGAGCCCTGGCATATTCTCATAAAGCAAACCCTGTGGTCACACATAGATGAAATGTGGCTCAGGGTCCCCCTCTACCAGGCCAATCCGGGTTCTGATCAGTCACCGGGCAGAAGCAGCGAGCTGGAGTGGTCAGACAGACGTCCTGCCTGGGGGCAAGGCACGCCTGGGTGCCCCGTGTTGGCAGACTCCTGGCTATGAAGTGCATTTAATTTAGCCCAGCCCGTGCAGGTTGACGCCAAGACCTGCCTCCCTCGGGGCCCGGTTGGCACTGCACGCCTAGAAATCGGGGCCCCCGCGCGCGCGCTGGCTGTGCAGGGGGCTGGGCTCCGGCGCCCCGCCCGGCCACGATTGTTATGTAAACACGGCGCCCTGCGCCGGGGTGGCTGGCCCATCTGCTCGGCGGCACACGTCTCGCTGCCCTAATCATGTTCCGTCCTCTTAGGTGAAAACTTGGAAAATGGAAGGGGCTCTCAATCTCCCTTTCATTTGCAAACGAGCCATTTCAGCTAAGCCGGGCTCCCCATTCTTCTCCCGCATTTGTGTTTGTGAAAAGACCCGTCTCAAATTTCTGGGGCAGGAGCAGCTGCTCCCGAGGCCTCTTTTCACGGGGCCTGTCTCCCCTCGCCCTTGCCCCCGCCCGCTGCCTCCTTTTGTCTCTGTCAAAGCCAGCACCACCCCCCTGCTGACCCCCGGCCAACTTGGAGCCTCCTCCTTTGTCAGCCTCCCCAACTAGTTTCACCCTAAATCAAGCATTGTTTGGGCTCCTGAGGCCAGCACGTGCCCACACCCCCTAATCTTTTAATTTCACCCCAGGAGAAAGCAGCTGTTAGTGATACACGCCACGCACAGCTGTTGGCCAGGCCGGCTGCCGCTCGGGAACAATGAGGGAGGAAGAGGGAGTTTGCAGGGCTGCAGGGATATGTGCATCTCGCCCTCTCTTTCTTCTCCTTAGGTTTTTTTTTCTGCAACAGTTGGCAGCACGTGCTGTGAAATCCTGCCCTGTTAGGAAAGCCGCCCTGCCCCACCCCCCAAAGGCATTTTTTGTCTGCACCCATTCACTGCTTGGATTTGCACTTGGACCATTTGGAGAAACAATCTTTCAGCGATCGCAGACGTGTGGCATGGTCCCTTTACTACAAAAGTGATCATCTGATAAATGACAGGGTGAGACCCAGGTGGGTAGACAAAGGCACACGGGCTCCCATGTGCCAGCGGGTGCCCACCTGGAACTGCTGGCACCCGGGATATCCACGGGATCAGGGCTGCTTAGTGGCATCAGTGCTTTCTAGAAGTTCTGGCAATAAGTCTGATTCAGGGGAAGGGTGTCCCAGGGCATGCATGACCAGGGGACAAGAGGATCACATTGATGAGACCAAAGAAAGTTAGCTTAGGACTGGGAAGGGGGGTGCCACGAAGGCATTTGGGGCAGCTTGTGTACTGAGTGTGCCTACCAGGCAGTGGCACCTTGATTTGTCTGGAGACTTTCTATGGGCAACCTGCACCCCAGAAGCCTAAGGCATTGGGGAATCAGGATTCAAGAGACTAGCCACTCCCCCTGGGCTGCAGGTGTGCCCCTGAACCAGGTACGTTACCTCCCTGGTGCAGTGCCACCCACACTTGGGAAACAGGGGCGGAGTGGATTCTCTACAGCCCTTGACCTTTGCAGGTTTTGCAGTGATGGAAGGTTCATGTGTACAGATCAATGCCACCACCGGAGCCCAGGACATATAGCTGATGCAACTTGACAAACTGTCTTTTGAAAAAAAAAAAATCATTTCAGTGAATTTAAGTAGCCATGTGACCAGTGTCTACTGTATTGGGAAGTTGGAAACCTCATGGGTTTTAAGAAACAAAAACTGCAAATGCCTGGGTCCTAATTCCAGAGGGCCTGGTTTACCTGCTCCGAGAGGAGCCCAAGGATTGAGATTTTTAAGGCTCCCAGGTGATTCTGATGGGGGCAAAGTCCAGAACTCCTGCCTTAGACTTCCTGCCCCATGTCTGAGCTTCACTGTGCATTTGGAAGGCATTTAGCTATTAAATGTTTCCTCTTCCTGAAATGCAGAAGATTTAGAAAACAATGATCTGGTTTGATGATTTCTGAAAGCCAGGCTTCACTCAGGCATCCCCACCTTGACATCTGTCACTCCTCTGGCTGTCTGGGTGTTCAGGGACATCCCTGCCTGGAGGATTTCAGGCAGCTACAGGTTGGTGCAGGCCCCTCTTCACTCACTTTATCTCACCTGGTGGGCAATTGAAAGTTGCTGGCAGAAACCCGATGCTCACCAGAGCATATGGTGAGCTGCACACCTGCCTGGCGTGGGCACCTGCTGGGCCTCCCGAGGGTGTGGGGTGTCTGGCTTGGGTGCCCCAGGCTGTGGGCAAAGTGTCCAATTCATTTGCATGCTGGACGCCTGCCACGTGCCTGGACTATGGGCAGATCTGACACGGCATGTCATTGCTTTGAAGATCAGAAAATCTGGAGAAAGCTGTGCCTTGAATGACAAAGCCAGCAGCCCTTCTGGGACGCGTGCTCAGGCCCTGCAAGGGGAACAGGCACACTCAGGCCACAGGCTGCCACTCATCAGTGACAGCCTCAGCGGGGTTGTGGCTGGCTATCCAGAGGGCAGTGGCAGGGGGTCAGCTCCCCTCACCTGTGTCTAGTAGCCCCCTACAGATGCTGCAGTGATCCTGGGAAGCTGAGTCCACCAAGGTTTCAATAAGAACCTTGTCCCTATAATTTCTGTTTAGACATTTCCTATACAAAGAAAGGCTGTTGTTTTTTTTTTAATCCACCTCTATAGTTAAGCAAAAAAGGAAATGAGTGGTCATGTATTGATCACATCACTGTAGGCTATTGCTTCCTAATGCTGGTAATCACACACACTCGTGGAGCCTTCAAACTCCCCCAAAAGCCGTGATTTATTTTTTTTCCACATGCAGTACAATAACTCGAGACCTCTGCTCCCCTTTTGCTGCCAAGCGGATACTAACAAGGGCAAGCAGAGAGGGCTGATTTTGGTGAAATCTTTGCCCCTGAAGATACCTGCCCTTCACCCTAGAAAGGGTTAAAAGCCAATCCAGCCAGTGCAGCCTGTCTCCTCTGCCCTCAGGGGGTGACAGGGTCATCTGGGTGAATGAGTGCCTGTGAGCGCCTGGGGCCAGCAGCAGCTTCCAACCCACCTCTGGCACCTCGGCCATCTGTCCAGCACAGGGACGGCCATACACTCTGTGGTGGTGGGGCTTGAAAAGGCACAGAAGACAAGCCATGTGGCGACCCGGCCAGGGCGCCGAGGGAGGGGCACCCCATAAAATATTGTGACATTTGAGACCCTGCTCATGGCTGCAGCTGCAGGCGGGGGGCCAGCGCATCCCTGTGCACCAGGCCTGCATTCCTGCCCCCGCAGCCCCCACCGCCATCTCTGCCCCTGGCCAGAATGAAGCAGAGGAGACCCTTGGAGTTGGAACGAGATGCAGGCTGGGGAAGGTAACAGGCAGGCACGTTTTAAGGCCATTAGCCAAAAACAATGGGGAGCTGAAAGGGTTGTCCCAGTGAATAGGAGAATGAGAGTCCCGGCTCGCGTGGCAGCAGCGGGTTAGCTCGTCACCCCAGACAGCAGATGGAGGGTGGCCTGGTTGCTGGGCAGAACTCAGGATGTGGGTGGGGGAGGCAGGAGCAGGCAGCCTAGGGCTCCTCCCAGCAGGGCTGCCCAGTTCCCAAAAGTGCTCTGGGCCATGAACTCACTGGAGCCCTTGACTAGGAGCAAGAGGAGACCTGTGTTTTCAATCTGCAGTTGTGAAGACCCCCATGTGCCCCCAGGAATCTTCACTGTCTGGAGCATCTTCCCTCGGCTGGACCACCCCTGAGCTCTGTCCTGTCAGGCCCTCACTGACCTGGGCGCCGTGATCCCAGGGATGGGGGTGCACCCCAGAAGGGGCCACATTCCCATGTTGATCAGTCCTCCCTCACCCCTCTGCTCAAGTACCTCTGGAGGCCGCTGGACTGTTTTAACATGGACTTGGAGGAGGAGCCTGTAGAGGCATCTTCGGAAAAGTTGGTCCGGCAGCTTGCACGTGACAGGGAGATGTGCAACCAGGGATACACGCACTGGGTGATGTGCACCCTGTACCCCAGTGTGCACACAGGGATGCCCGTACCAGGGTGACATATACACAGGGACGCACACCCTGGGGGAGCGCACCCTGCAGGGAAGTTCACGTGGGCATGTGTCCACTTAGGTGAGCACACCAGGACATGCACACTGACCAAGGATACTTCCACTCCCTGTGACACCCAGAGCTATGTCTTCAGCTCCAGGAGGACCTTGGATCACCGCCCATGGAAGGGCACACCTCCAACCAGCATCTGTGGAAAAACCTCCCCTCTTTGTAGGATGGTACCAGAACCAAGGCAAGGAGGCTGGGAAGCCCTGTCCTCCTCCCAGGTCTGCCTCCAATCTCCATTACCTCTTTCTGTGACCTGTGCCAGAGGGCCAATGAATAAGATGGGAGAGTGGTACAACAGCCAGGCAGTTAGGGTAATGGCTTCTAAACCAAGACTTCTTTAAAAATGTCAAGGCCACTCCATGAAATTCATCTGTAGAACCGTTCCAGGCAACCCTTTGTCCCACAGAGGCAGGAAAAGGGCCTTTGTCCTGGGGAAGCATGAAAACGGAATTGGAGGGGGACCAGGATAGGAAGTTTCTAAAACGAAAACAGCCAATCAGAAGGTCACAGCCAATCAGAAGGTGAACCAAGAGCCTTCAATCTTTCCAATACTTTTTTAGCATAGATTTTAATAGACATGGCACCTTCCCAATCAATACCTGTGTAACCTAGATTTTGACTAATGACTCTACCTGGTTGCTCTCTCAACCCCTAGACTGGCACATGTAAATGGAAAACTTGGTATCAGACCCCTCTTGCTGGGTGAGAGCTCTGCTTATTTTCTTCTCCCTGGAATAAATCCTACTCTTCTCCACTCACTCTTACTATCCGTTGATTGTGTTCTTCAAATTCATGAGACAAGAATTACAAAAGAAAGGGGCAGCGAGCTGCTGGGGTTTGCAGCAGTACGGGGGGCATAGCCCGCAGCTGAGAGCTGTAACACACGATGCAATACGGTAGTAGCAGAGACGAATCCAGCTTTGGGGGCTGCAACCCATGGAGCTGATGCTAGCAGGCATTTCCCTGCTGTGATTAGCTGCTCACACTAAACTGGGCTTTCTCTGTTGCAGAGACTGTAATTTGCACAGACTACTCGCCGAAGCAGAGAATCTGGAGTCATGTCAAACTCTGTTTTCAACAGCAGCATCTGGTACTTTCTAGAGCTGGAGTGTCTCCGTTTGCATGTTGAGTTTCTGATCTGCGATAGCCTCTTTGACTGAAGCTAAGCTTCATGACCCAAATCCAGGCTGCCCTCTGCTTCTGAGCAGACCACACTCTACCATGGCTGCCTCACCATCTTCTACTTTCTCCATGCTGGAAAAACAATATTTCAAGAAAATATTTTTGTGTATGTTATAGATTTAATTCAGCCAATTGCTTAACAAATCAGCCCTACAAAATAGTACATATACTAGGCACATGATAAGGCTGCCACAAAGAAGAGCCATTGTTTGCCCACATCAACGTTAAACAACCATGGTTAAAAATGCAGAACACTAACCAGGCATGGTGGCGCACGCCTGTAATCCCAGCAGCTTGGGAGGCTGAGGCAGGAGGATTGCAAGTTCAAAGCCAGTCTCAGCAAAAGCAAGGCACTAAGCAACTCAGTGAGACCCTGTCTCTAAATAAAGTACAAAATAGGGCCGGGGATGTGGCTCAGTGGTGGAGTGCCCCCGAGTTCAATCCCCAGTACCAAAACAAACAAGCAAACAAACAAAAACAGGACACTCTTTATAACCCATCCCTCCAGCGAGGTTTGCCATTATGAGCACGTAGCAACACATCCGTAAGTGTCAGGGCAGAGAGGCAATGCAGGTAGTGGCCTGATTCTGGCCCTGGATGTCTTAGTCCCTCCACCAACAGGACGCCCTTTGTGCAGTGTCTGTGTTACAGTGTTGTGAAAAATGTTTTCCTCTAGGTTTCCCCTTTTTAAGACTGAATACTAATAGTGCAAATTATTTCAAGCAAAACTTAATTGCATATAAATAATATTTTTTTAAAAGTCAATCTCTTCACAACGCTATGAACCTTTCCAATCTAGAGGAATTCTGTTCCATGGTAGTTTGCTAGGGTTGCTGAAACAGAGTACCGCAAGTACGTGTTGAGTGGCTTCGACAACAAAAGTTTCCACTGGAGGCTGGAGGCCTGAGATCAAAGGCAGGGTTGCTTCCTTCTGAGGCTATGAGGAGAACCTGGCCAGGCCTGGCTTCAGCTTCTAGCACGTCTGCCATCTCTGACAATTCCTTTGCTTGCAGAGCTCTGCCTTCAGGTACAGGTGGCATTCTCCCTGAGAGTGCCCAAATCTGTGCCCAAATTTCCTGTTTTAAATAATAGAACCAGTCCTCTAGGGGTCAAGAGTCTACCACAATGACCTCATTTTAACTCGATCATGCCTGTAAAGGCTGGTTTTAATAAATTCCCAAGAAGTGTTCATCATTACAACCACCAACACCTCCACCATCAGCATCTCTATCATCACCATTATTTTAACCATCATCACCGTCACCACCATCATCATCACCTTCACCCTCCTTACCATAGCCATGATGATCACCATCACTAAAATCATCACCATCATCACAATCACCATTATCA